>JAQSVH010000004.1:775999-798144 GCA_029448705.1 Adansonia digitata
GAATGCCTTGATTGATCACAAATAGTGCAGAAGCTGCCACCAATGGAAGCATTGTAAGCAAATTAGAAAGATAAAAAATCTGTTACCAACCGTAGACTGCTTGGTTGATGGGAATATTTCTTGTTGTCTGGTTATTCTTGAATCAATAACCGAATTTTTTTTTTTTTTTCATCATGGTTCTTTTAAACAGACGGAGATTCTGCATCCATACATTGCCAATGTATTATTGGCTATTACTTTTTCAATTAGAGCATGCAAATATGAACACAACTAAGAAATTAACTTTGACATAATCGCATAATTCATCAGTTATTTCACCATTTTTGAGTTTTAACAATGTTTGACATTTACGCTTTCTAATGGGTTATCCCAATCCTTTAAAAACCGATAGATTTGGGATCGTCCTCACAGATTAAAGATTAGGGTTAACGCTTAACAGCAGCTCATCCAGACTGTGAACAGCATATCTACTTGCCAAGTTTAATGAAAAAAATCAAAATTGCATTTGGTATTTGCAACAAGGTAAAAGCAGCAATGCTTATAACCACTTCATATTCATTAATTCCTTCTAGAATTCGCCAACAACCAGTGCATCTACAGGTGTTAGAGGCAGATAATTGTTTCTCCCATTTCACACAAGAAATACCTAGTACAAATAAAAATAGGAAAATGGGGACTCTCAGTAGTGTCCCCCTCTTGCCAATAGGAGTCTCAAACAAGACAAGATATCACCAAATTACAATCATAATCAACTGCAAGAAATAATCTTTGGCTAAGTTTTATGCTGAGCCTTCCTCTTGCTTTGCTTCGTCCGACTTTTGCTTTGGTGGGGCTAAAGGGGATGAACAGCCCTCCACACCCATCTCTGCTTTTAGGTCATTGATGCTTTGCTCCAACTCATTTATACGGTTTCCCATATCATCAAGTGCTTTCGAGTTAAGTAAACAATAGATGTCCCACACTTGATGGTAATACTAAATACACTAACTATTTCTATTTAAAGTATTGCTTAATACTTTAAACAAAACAAAGTTTCAAACTTAATCTAATCTAGCTAGCAAAATAGTTACTCGATACATGTTCAAATCACAGTCTCAAAAACTTCTTAAGCATTACAGTCCAAGATTGTCGCGTAAGTTGGCAAATATAAAACTAAAGTGTAGAGTATTTAAGACAATTGAACCTATGTATGTAACAATAAAATTGAAAGCTCAACAAAGAAAACTAGACAATTTTTTCTATGAGACATATCATTTACGACAAGCCATTTTCTTAATCCATAAAGCAACTCAGCAACATTTCATATATTTGACAATGTTGCGATCATACGAAAGAACATGTAAAAAGGATATTCTTTGTGATAATGGAATCAGACATTGTTTGAAACCTAGATTGCTGCAAAGAAAATCTGTCAATAACAGAAATAAATTCCAACAGAAGAGGGTTCAATTAACTCACCATTTGTTGAAGAAGATTTTGCACCTACAAGAACCAGTCAAGGAAATCGTTACTAAAGACTTATAAGAAAGGCACATAAAAAACCACAGCAAATGATTGCTGAATTAAATCTATTAGAGACTATTATACGACTAGGCAATCTAAAAAGTTCAGAATTAATCAAAATTGGCAGTGGTTATGCCCTCATGGTACTAGCAAAACAGCATATATTAAAAGCAGTTCTCGTTCATTTTATTAAAAAAAAAAAATTGTTTAGGAACTCACAAAAACAGTCATATCAGCAGTGCTTTGCTTTGACTCGTCCGAATTATGCCCGTCCTGCAAAAAGTATAATAGTCAGCCTATACCACACAGCATTACTGCATTAGCACATGACTTGATAACAAAACCTATTTCAGATTGCTTAACCCCAAGACTATGGTCGATCAAATCCTCAAATAGCTTAAACTGTACTCCTCTAACGAACTTCATACAAACAATCAAAATTTCTTTTGAAATTGATTGGAAACTGCATAGTAATTATGAAAAATCCCAAGATGACAAAGGAATTCTAAGCCATTATTAAAAGATTTGGGTCTGAAAACAAGTAAAACTTAACAAACGTCATAAAACTTACACTAACATTTATAATAAAGGCCAGAAATTAAAACCCTATCGCCAGCATTTCAAGACAAACTATTTTAATCCCCCCCCCCCAGCCCAAAAAAAAAAAACTAGTAAGTTAAAAATAATATAATAAAATCCAAAAGAATTGCCGAAACCCACAAAGATACACGAGTTTTTAGAGAAAACGGATCTAAAACAAGTCGAAAAGAACACTCTTGATTTCAAATCCTTTATGAACAATGACACGACTTTAGATCGTAGCGTTCTGGGCAAAAAGGATTAGAGCAAATGATAGCGAGGAAGATTACTAGTGCAAACATTTCTAAAATGAACAAAGGAAAAGCAAAGAACGTAACGATTACCATTGTTCAGCAGTGAATCTAGGATTTCGTTCGCGTTGCTCCTCAGTTGCTAACCCGTCCTGTAGCTTCAGTTCGAAAACTAGAAAGCGTTGAGGGAAATCAGAAAATGGTAGCTTCGCTGCTTTTTTTAAAGTCGGATGATCCCGTTCCTTTTTCATCGCCCCTTACACTATTTATTTGCGCATACGCCACTCCCTTCTTCAACTTTTTTTATTTTCTATTTTTTATTTTCTTTTCAATAATATTTCATTAAGCTTTGTGATTTTGTTAACTGTTTTATTTGAGTGTTTGGTTAATGGCTAAATGCTTTTATTTTTTAATTATTTTTTACCAAAAAATAAAAGACAATAAAAAACTATTATTAAAAAAAAAGAAAAAAAGAAAAACATTTAAACATATTATTTTATTATTACATTTTAGCAAAAAATTATCTGACAAACTATAAAAATCAACAAATATTTTTATAAAATACAATAAAAATATTTAAAATAATTTAACTCAATAAAAAAATACACTTATTATTTTCTTTACTTCGGGGGTACAGAAAAGTGAACTGTATTTTAATTAAATTATTTAAGGAATATTTTGAAATTATTTTACGTGTAAAAAGCATATGTAAAGGTTTTAACATGAACATTGGAAGTTACCGTCCTGCTAGCATTCTTGTGATTGAGCATTTTTACGCAAAGCCCGAAGAGAAATAAGCCAGCTCAGCCAGGAAGTGCCCGCGTGCATACATTCAAAATTCAAATCGCTGGGGCTCAGTTCCGACTATGGGACTTAACATACTTTAGCAAGCTACTGGAGCCGTGTTTAAGTATAAATCTGCCTTTTGTTTTGAATTTCAGAAATCAATCAAGGACAGGGATTCATACAATGGTCAAATCTAAGAGAAAGTTCATATCAGCAATGCAATAGGCTCATACGTACATATATGCATGCATGAGAGAAAAGGAACAAAGCCCTTCCTGTATCTCAAAAACAGGTCAAAGTTAAGAAACTTAAGATAGCAAGATCCGGGTGGGCCGATTCTCCTTTCCATGTAAAAAAACATGTAGAAAACTTGATTTTTGAGGTCTAATTTGGATTACATTTAGAAGAGTTTCAAAATTTTCACCGGTCTGGGCACTTCATTTTTCCTTTCTACCAACCGATTTATCACTCACGTAAGGATTTTCGGGTGTTGAAGACCATAAACCCCACAGTATAATTAAGTGAAGGCAAAGGAGTAGAACAGATGAATACATGTTTGATGGATACACATTCCAGCACAGCTCCACTGCTACGAACAAAAACACACTGCACAAATAAAAAGATTCATAGGAACAATTTCAAGAATTTATTAGAAGGAAAGGAACTAACTGCAGCAAATTTATTCAAGCTGTGGAGTAACCAAGTTACCGAAGCAATGTAGGGAAAGGTGTTCGCCACAACAGGTAAGGCAAGCTATAGAAATACCTGCACCCAGAGACTACAGTTATAAGAACAGATGAAACTCCTTTAAGATTTTCGTTTTTTTCTCTAAAATTAATTATAAACAAGACAGAGATATGAAATGGTCTTGATTCCCAGCTAAAAGATTTTGTACGGCAGGAATCAAATATACAAAAACCAGTATTTAGATAATCTGTAATTATATAGGAGGTATCATTGATGAGTTATACATACACACTAAGCTTCATATCAATCTTCAAATTCTTTCAAGGTTAGACAGCCTAATATGAATAACAAGGCAATAGTACTAGCATGAGACTCACCATGAGTAGAATTGATAATGCAATGAGCGGGCACAGACAATGCCAATGAAGTTTCCAGCAAACATGGTTGTCACAATATCTGGATTCATTTCCCACAAATTTAGCATTCCAACAAAGGGGAAGAGAAGGAACGAAGTGATTCTCTCATAAAATTCATGGATGGGTCACAACTTAC
Source organism: Adansonia digitata (assembly GCA_029448705.1). Classification (NCBI taxonomy): domain Eukaryota; kingdom Viridiplantae; phylum Streptophyta; class Magnoliopsida; order Malvales; family Malvaceae; genus Adansonia; species Adansonia digitata. Next base: position 780,358 of record JAQSVH010000004.1, read on the forward strand.
GTTCTTTCTTGAGGATTTTTGGCCATGAACAGCTAGATATTGACAAACAAAACCTAATCCTTGAACGCAAAAAATTAAAGAGCCCACCTTCATGCCTGCAAACCAGAAATGAGAGCGATCAACATGATTATTATCAGTTGCATGACAACGAGATTGACTAAAAGGCTAAAGCTAGGCATTTTATGATGAGTAGAGCAAACATCCCGGGAAACACAAATAATACATCTACGGATATTCTTGTAATAGATTATATATTGGAGTCTGCATCATATAATTGACTTTATCTAATATAAAAGGAAAATATCACATTTTTCTGAGGAAAAAAACTGCCATGATCAAATGCACATCACTTATAAGGGAACATAAGCCATTTCACTTACTTGCACCATTTATAATGAGCAAACGCTGCGAGTAATACAAGGTGAGCAATCAGCAAAGAGATAGCAAATTCCTTTGACACAAAAATTGGTTCAGGAATGAACTTGAAGTTGACAGACCTAGCCAAAGAATAAAAGTCAAAGTTAGACGAGCCCATTGTTGTGCAAGTAAATTACAGAAATGCATTCTGTCCAAAAAACCAATGAAGTAAAGCGCTCTTCTCCAAAAACCAAGCTCATGCATACAGCCTCTTCGAAAACATCATATTGAACCGTTATCCCTTTAAAAAGAACTTCAATAAATTACTGAAGAATTGTGTCCCCTAATCCCTAAAATCCATACAGTTTTTTATATTCTATGGCAAGCAATATTTTCAGATGCCAATATTCTGGACTACTAGAATGTAAGTAATACCCTCGAAGGCAGGTAATAACATGAAAACTATAACATATGCACCACGGAGAGCTTTTGCAGGAGATTTAAATTTTAAATTCATTGACTTTGCAAAAGGATGCACAATCCTGGAGGAGAAAAAAGAAATAATTTCTTATCAAACAGATTTATAAAGGGCAAAACAACAAATTTCTCAATTCAGAGTTCTTTCAGGTCAGAATTTGACCTAGCAATTCCAATCTGTAATCCCACGCGCAAAAAAACCAAAAAAAAAAAAATATATCTGTAATCCAGTAGGTGGACTATCAAGCTAATATGCTTTGAAATATCAATAATCCAAGAAAAATTACAGAAACAATAATTTTAGTTACAACCATTCAGTGAAGATGCTACTGGTTAATCCTCTCAATTTGTTAGTAACTTGCAACCAAGGAGAAAGATGGGCATTTTCAATACTATCAAATTACCAGAAGTGGATGAAGACACGTCCAAGATTAAAGGCTCGCGATATATATTCAATTGGATATGGTACTAAAACTGGTAGCCCCAGCACAATCTGCAGAATCATTTACTGAGTATGTAGAAATGAATCAAGATATTGGCAGACAATGCCTCCTGCCACAACATTAAATGCAGTAGTCCAACTCAACCAACCACGTTTAAAATAAGTTAAGATGCATGGTGATTTATGTTTACTTCCTATGTTAGGAAAGAAAAAGAATTTAGTCTGTAAAGCAAGGAAGGAAATTAGAAATAGAAATCTCGATTATCAGGAAATTTTCAATGCAAATAATGAGTCCTCAAAGGCCAGAAAGGAATGGATGACATACCTGCACAAGTGCCGCAGCAGCTAAAGCTGATATTACCCCACTGATATTCATAGCCTGTTATAAAAGTGATAACAACGAAAGATGCAGCGCTGTTTAACCATAAATAACTAACCCAGTTGCTAATTACTAGAAAAATGTAATCAAGCAGAAGTTAATGCACCTTTAGCATGAGTATAAAAAGAGATGGAGCATAGAGGAGGACGTTCATCTTTATCGAAACTGCAGCACTATACACACAAAAGAGGGAAAGCAGAAGCGATTTCTTTTCTTTTCCTTCTTAAAAGGGCAAAAAAAAGTTACTGATAAAGTGAGCATACTACCTAAAAATAATCAATCCCAAATGCCATCTTCCATAAAGAATGGATGCCATTGCAGCATGGAGGAATGTCATCGCAAAACAGTCATTAAACAGACGAAGTACAAATATTGAGTGAACTCTCTTTGAAAGACAAAGCAAGCTAAGAGCCCACCATGGAAGCTGCAAGACAATTTAAGAACAAATACTAATATCAAAAACCAAGCCAAATAAACAAGCATTGATGCAACAAAGAGTAAGAATTAAGGAACATTAACAGTCAAGATCATTTACCTTTTCCAGATGTGATAAAATAATATAACTTTCATTCTCTCTCTCCCTTCATTTTTCAACTCTACCGGGCAATGGACGGAAAGAAAATAACGATTTCTTTCAACTAGTCCATCTTTCCAACCAAGCATACAAATGGAAAGAAAAAATAAGTTTTTCACATTTCCACTTTTCTTATCTTCCAATTTTCCATCTTTTCATTCTTCAGTCCAACATACCAAGGAAAGCCTAAATGTAGGTTCTACTTTATCAGCAAGTAAAGCAAGACTTTGAATTATTCTTCGCAATTTTACATACCAAAACATCTAATTACATCATTAAAAAAAATATATGATTATATGCGTATATCAATGCCTGAACAAATAAACAAAAGTAAATTCCATACCACATCAGTCTTTACATAGATTAATAAGACGATCCCCAGGTTTACGATGTATAAAATCCCAAACAAAATCTGCAACCAACGACAAGATAAAAGTAAGCATAAGTAACTGGTTTACAGAAGCACAAATCAGAGACAAACGAATTCAATTTGCCAAGTACTCAGATCACCTGAGCTATAAAAACCTGTCCTCCCGTAACATACTGAATAGCAGAATAAACATAAAGGAAACCAGCTGGGTAAACAAGCGGCCCAGTGTCTCCTTTCAAGTTCTTGTAATCCCTTTCTCCTCCAAGAAACCCACTTACCTGTCATCTTAATAAACAATAGTATATTATCCCATTAAAAAACGAATAGCTGAACCAGTCCAGAAAGGAAATTAGCTTGATTACTACCACACCTGAGACATGTAAGCGTCCCAATCTATCTTCGTATCTGAAAATTAGAACCGTGACAAGTCACCAAAGAGTTCAATTATAAAGGGAAGAGAAAAAATACAAGTGAGAGAGTGGGATTTTCCGGATCTTACAAGGGACGTAGGCAATGATGAAGGAAACGAGGAGGGAGTCGATGAAGAGTAAAGCCAAAGCCATTGTCGTTTTGGGGTTTTTCAGAAGTTTGGGGATCAAAGAAGATGCAGCAGCATCTTTTCTCCGAGAGAGTTTGGCATGAGCAGAAGCTGAATTTTTGACCGCCATGGGTTTATCCCTTTTTTTTTTTCCCCCTTTTGGCTTTTGGGTTGAATTTTGTGTTTGCCCGTTGTTTTGATCGTGAAAGAAATTGAAGTATGAAATTTGTAGTTTGTCAGTAAACTAAGCGGAGGAAATGAAGAGACGGGTACTTTGGATTTGATTGTGGACCGTTTGATTCGTTCTGCCGCCGTACAATAATTGGGCGTAGGCTTGAAGATTGGTCCTGTTTGATGGGTCGATCAACGTCAATTTAATATCCATGGTTTGTTTGAGTTGCGTTAGGCTAAATAGAAACAGACTCAAATAACAGGCCCAAATCCAGTTATGTAGATCAAATATCAGACTTAAATCTACATTGATGGTCATAAAAGCTATTACAAAAGGAAAATTCACACCCCTTTTTTTTCCCTGAGCCGGTTGAACCCTGTCAATATTGCTGATTCTTTTATCGAGGTTTTACAGCAACAGCTGAAGTAAGAGAATTAATTCAGACTCGTTGGTTTATATTTGTTATACTGGGAGGATGTCGATAACCTAAATAGCTTAAAGGACGTCTAAAGCTTAGATGGCTTCCAAAAACGATCAACGCTCAATTGACCAAACTCTAAAGGATTCGATCATCTGATTGCTCGATATTGGTCGCCCAAACAAATAGCACGTTATAAACACTAATGCACTTACCCACCTACCAGACAAGAACCACTAAATAATACGCCTTAGGATTAGTGAACAGTATATCACGTAAGGCAGCTCTTGTTATGAACCTGTACGATGATATTTTTATCAAATATAACTACCACAAACTGACCGAAGAACTGGTAATCTAACAACCAGTCATACCTAGACAACAACAACGAGCATGTAGTATGATCCTCTTAGGACATTTAGGTAAAAAAGGAGTAAAGAGGCCTCGAGATATGCATGAATATTCTTCTTACTTTGTTGCTTCTTTTTCATTCTCTATTTAAACTTTTAAACTCTTATAACTGATTTAAGTATCAGAGTGTATTTTAAAATTTTAATCATCTTGTTTCAAGTCTCATCTTTGCTCTTCACTGCAACCTTCTCTAGGTTTCCTCGGGAAAACATCAACAATATTCTTTTACAAAATGAAATTGTAGTTTAAGATAAAAAATTATTGGAAATTAAGCTTAAATATGTCAGATGCTTTTTTCTTTCAGATCAACCGAGTTTGACAACTGTGCAGGAAAGCAAGAGGAACCAACAATTAAACACGTATCCAGAAACCCAGAAATGAAAAATGTATTGCTTAAAACGTGGGAGCTTTTCCAGACAAAACCAAATTCCGAAAGTGTTAAAGTGCAGAAGAACTTTATCCATTTCTTTTTTGTTCTTATCCAGTTACAGGTCGATCAAAGCTTTCTCTCTCTCCCAAAAGCACTAGCAACATCCAGATTTTGTCGAGAAAAAAAAAGCTGCCCCCGAAACGAAAGGTTACCTTTTCTCATCCACGTGTGTGATCTTCCCTGTCCAATGTCCACTCCTAGACACTTCGTCCGCCCACCTGTCACTCTTTTCCCAGCTTTCCAAACAAAACTTAGCCCTGAAAACACGGTCCCTTCTATATAATCCCCACCTGAAATCCCTCCCTTATCATAAAACTCGGGCTCCATTTTCTCCCTTTGCTTTCTTCCATGGAATCCCAAAATATCAAACAACGTTTCAGGGATGACCCTGGCATTATGACAACCACATCCACCTCCAACAACAAGGTCAACTACAAAGAAAAAAATAGGCCAAAAAAGCGAGAAAAGAGGATGGCTATGGCCAAACGTGGCCTAAGATCGCTAGCCATAGCAGTTTCGGTCCCTCTATCTCTCACCTTATTGAACATCTACTTGATTGGTTCACGTCATAGTTATGGGGCTCTAGCGAAACCGTTCTGGTTCCCTCCTTTGTGGCTTATACATGTAACTTGCCTGGCTTCCAGCTTCGTGATGGGTCTCTCAGCTTGGCTTGTTTGGGCCGAAGGTGGGTTCCACGTGAGACCAACTGCTTTTTCTCTTTATCTGGCTCAGCTAGGATTGAGCTTAGCTTGGCTTCCGACTGTGTTTTGGGTGGGAGCAAGTTGGGTGGGGTTGCTTGTGTGCTTGGCAATGTTTGGGACTCAGATTGGATGTTCAAGGGATTTCAGAGAGGTGAATCCGATAGCTGGTGACTTGGTTAAGCCTTGTTTGGCGTGGGCAGCGTTCTTGGCCATTGTAAATCTAAAGCTTGTTTTCCTTTGAAGCATAGAACGATCTTTTCTTGTTATCTATTATTTTATTTACACCTTCAAAAAAGGATTTGAGTTTTCTCTCATGATTCATCTGCTGCTTCTTACAAGTTAACGGTTTTGATGTATATTATCAATTTTATCAAGTCTTCAATGAAATGTTTTTGTAGTTGGTTTTTTTTTTTTTTTTTTTTTACTTTTGATAATTTTGTCGATCCTGTAGTCTTTTATTTGTTCTAACTGTTTTCTTAAGGTTCATCCAAAACATGAAATCCAACAGGTTTTAAACACAATATTCTCTGAACCGAGAACCTGAGCAGGGGGAGTCGCAATTGTCTCAACAAAAATGAGGTAAGAAGATATAGCTCTCTGATGAGTCTTTGATTTCCTATGCTAACAAGTCCCGCGATATGAGGATCTGCTTTAGTAACACCATATTGAAAATTAAAAAAAAAAAAAAAATTAAGAAAACTAGAACGGTGGCAAGGGGGGAAGAAAGCATCCCTGACCATCAGGCATTGAGTATCAGAACTGCATAATCATGTCTGGTACCTTTCCAATTTTCATTTGCTGTCCTAATTGCATTAAATATATCATCAAGTCACTGCAACTCTAGCTGAGAACTAACGTGTCTCACTTTTCAGATATATTGCATTGTCCAAACAGGCAACCACCCTATGAGTACATTGAGATAGAAATTTTAAGATAGGAATGAAGCTCTCATAATCCAGGTTTATCAAGCCAATTTCCAGGAGCCCACAACATTCAATTATACGACACGTTTCTTCCCTAGTGTACCAAAGTTGGCAAATAGAAACAAGGGTGAACAAGACAACAGCACAATCCCGATGGTGATAGCATATCGGATAAGTAAATATAAATATATACATATATATATATATATATATATATATATAAAACGAAATTTGATGGTAAGCTAGTCCACCCGGCACAGCTTTCTCAAGGTTATGGAAATTCTCCTCTCCTGAATTAATTCCTGCCCTTCCCACATCTGAAACCCTGGCTTGCGGTTTATTTCGTGTTTCCAAAAGTAGCGAGCTTCTCCTGACATTAGAACCAGAGATCCCGGAGTCAAGAGAACTGGAATCTTTCCCATAAGTGGATGCTTTTCGCCATGCTCAACAATTTCAGAACCTCCCTCAGGTTCGACTCGGGTGAAATGCATCACACATGATGACTCTAAGGAGATAATGGCTATTCCATCTTCGAATCGCAAGAGGTCAACATGAGCACAGATTCCCTGCTCAATAAACAGTTAAAACATATTTTTTAGCTTAGATGATATTCCTTGAACAACATAAAACAACTAGATGATCTTATGTCGCACCTCACCTGGATGGTATACATTCACAATTAGTTGATCAAATAGAGGTTCTCTCCACAACAAATTTGATGGTAACAGACAGGGTTTGGTGCTCCCCCTCGACGTAACCAAGTCTATAGGTTCATCAGATACGTGATCCCCAATAAGCACCGCTTCATGTATAGAGTTTGAAAGTTCAGTAGCCCATGCTGGGAAATCTCCAAATCTCATGGCCTGAAGAACATACAATTAAAACATAAATTCGACAGAAAGTAAAAGCATATCATACAGAGAAATTTGATGATTTACGAGTACGCCAACAATTGGATTAGATAAACCAGTCAAAAAATAGTTTTAATCATGAAGCAATGGCTATCCCACCAAAACTCTGCGGACTAATTAAGTAATTGTGACCCTCAACACCTTCCCCTCCCCTTTCAGAAGCTGTAACTTTATCATCTAACACCTAGATGTAGACATTTAAGACTTGGAACAAGGTAAATGCTAGCTGCTAAAGATAGGGTTCTTCTTATAGAAAATGTCCACGAACCTGATTGTGAGAATCGTCGGTGAACCACCCTTCTGCAAAAAAACCCACCAAACATCAGCAACAAAATTTAAACCTTTAATTTTCTTCAAACATCTAAGATTTAGTTGTTGAAGACTCGAGAGTAAAAAAGGTGGAATGAAAAAGAAAAGAACCATTTAGCACCGCGGAAATCAGTGAAGATTGGTGTTGAACAGAAAGGAAGTCTCTGCATAACCATAATCCATTGATTTCTTTGATCTGTTCCCAGGATGGAATTAGCTCTGGGATTTTACGTTTCGGCTGGGGATCAATATCTTCGCTGTCTGAGTCTGATGATGATTCACCGAATACTTCCCTCAAAACTTCCATATGATCCTCCATCTTCAAGAAACTTGCCCACAAAGCGGGCTTCGGTTTCCCCTTTAATAGATCTTATGGCCTATGGGCTTTATTTGTTTTCAATATCCGCACTGAAGTTGGAAATATTAACCCTTATTGGACCATCGTAAAGAAACAAAAACAGATCCATTATACAGGGAGAAGCCCTCAAAACTTTTAATGTAATTAATAAAAATGTATATAAATAAAAAAATTTTAAATGTAAGTTTTTTTTAAATAAATTTTTATTATTTTTAATTAATATAAAATTAAAATTATTCTTTTTATTTATCAAATAAATTTTAAATAATTTTAATTAGTTTATGATGGAATAAATTCATGTACGAAGTTTTTTTCTCTTTTCAATGAAATACAAATTTCTTACTTGATATTGGCTGATGACTGACTGCACCATCTTCGTTGTTGCAGAAGATCCCTCCGAGCATAAAGAGAAGCGAAGAGACCGTGGGAATCAATTGAGAGTGACGTGCATCTCCTTAATGTGTGTGCCGGTGAAGTGCATAGCCATCCGTGCCCATGCAAAGAATGATATCTTGAAACGTGGATATCGATGTCCCATTTTGCCACTTTTCAATCATTGACAAATCAGAGCAACGACACCCTACGTGTCGATTTCGAAGGAGCGTATACCAAAAAAAAAAAAGGCTAAACCTTCTCTCAATGGGCCGTCAACCCGTTTGCCTTTGGCCCAATTGTTGTAAGTAAAAAGCACGCCTCCAAATTGTCAAGTCTTACGCCGTTTTGACTAGATGACCCTTTTAATCAAGCGCCACGTGGCAAATAGATATATCAGAACCGTAGTCTCTCATGGGGATCGTCGCCTTTGATAGAAGAATCTCTATAAAATGGGGAGTTGTTACAACGCTCTGTGTAGTCCCTCCCGTTGTATTGAAGAAGCTCTAGATTCCATTCCTCATCTCTTTCTCTACTCCGTTAGTTTTCAAGCAGTGGTCTCGAAATGGTGAAATCAATGGCTGAGTCATATCCCAAACAGCAAACGGAGGCAGTAAGAACTTGCATCTCTTCATAATTAAAATTTTTTCCCATTTTGATGGATAAGAAATTATTTTTATTTTATGCTTTTTTTTTCAATGAAGATCGAAGAAAATGAGAAGAAACTCAAGTATCTAGATTTCGTTCAAGTGGCGGCGATCTATGCAGTCGTATGTTTATCAAGCATCTACGAGTTCGCCAAGGAAAACTCCGGTCCACTTAAACTGGGGGTTCAAACCGTCGAAGGAACTGTCAAGTCCGTCATTGGCCCCCTTTACGACAGATTCCATGATATACCTTTCGAACTCCTCAAGTTTGTCGATCGCAAGGTAATGCCAGCAGTCGCTAGTCGCTAAACATTTTTTTTCCTTTTTATTGGGCTGGTATTGTTAAAGAATCAAAATTCTTTGATATTAGTTTAAATAGCAAATTAATGAGATTTTTTGTGTTCCGCGTGGTCTGCAGGTGGACGACTCCTTAAGTGAGTTGGACCGTCACGTGCCATCTCTCGTAAAGCAGGCTTCAAGCCAGGTTCGAACCGTGGCTTCGGAGGTCCAACGATCCGGGGTTCTAGACGCAGCGAAGACGATCACAATGACCGTTTACACCAAGTATGAACCGACGGCTAAGGAGCTGTACAACAAATACGAACCGGTAGCGGAACAGTACGCTGTTTCTGCTTGGCGGTCGCTTGACCGTCTCCCGCTTTTCCATCAAGTGGCTCAGATGGTGGTACCCACGGCTGCTTACTGGTCGGAGAAGTACAATCAGATGGTTTATCACTCTGGGGAGAAAGGGTATGTGGCAGCGTCGTACCTGCCGTCGATTCCGACTGATAGAATCGCAAAGGTTTTCGAGGAGGGGGGAAGGGATCCCGCCGTTTCGACTGATGGCGGATCAGTTCTGACACAATGAAATCGGGAGGGAGTTTTGGTAGGGTTTTGGGATTAAGCCATTAGCTTACATATCTTAAAAATGGTCTCCCAAGGAAATGGAGAGATGGACTCCATTGTGGGCCTTTCTTTGTTTTTCTCTCATTTTTGGGAGTTCAATGGTGGCTAGTTTTATGGTTTTTTTTTATAATAAATAATGCCTGAAAGCACAAAAGTTTTTGAGTAAAATGAAATATATTTATTACTAAAGCCAACAAAGTTTTTATTTATACAATAATTTATATTAACACGTGAAAAGTTAATAGTTATTGAATTGATGAACTTGCATGTCAATAGAATATTGGGTTGATAACTTGTAAGATAAAAAAGATTGGACATCAAAGCGTTTCGAAACTTAAATCAATAAAATAGACAATAAGAAAAAAAGGACAAGAGTATGTAAATTGTATATGACTTACTTTCAAGTGGACAGTGATATCTTTTTTATAATAATTTACTAAGGGTTCTTTATTATCTAAGATTTTATGAATATAAAATTTATCAATAAATGAATCTCTTTAAATGAAGATGAGGATTGATAATCATTTAAAATGTTATTATAAGAGATTATTATTTTTTATCGAATAGATAATTATAACAGTTTCCGAAAAATTATAAAGAATGAAATCTTTTAGGAGAAACGATTAAGCATAAACCCTTTTAGGAGAATCGATTAGGATTAATATACACTGAAGGTACGATTTAAAAAGATTATTTTATACCACTCTTTTGTGTGGTTTATGAAATAAACAAATTCCCAACAATACAATAATAAATATTAGATTCCGCTCGTCGAATAATTTTCAGTACCGTGAGAATTCATTCTCATATCACCCTTAGTAAAAAACTGAATAATTCTAGTGCGGTAACATGATGATATAAGTACATTAATATTTACAAAATAAAAAAAATAATTTATTTAAAAATATATAAAAATATGATATAAAATATAATATACGATGTACAAAAAGTTAAATGTGATACAAAATTGATATAATTTTAAAATAATTATAATATACAAATATGAATTATAATATACAGCTGCAGGTGGAGACTAACATTTCCCTTTATAAAAACATAAACCTTGCCTACTTAGTCAATCTATCATGATTTTATTGATAGACTTTTAAAAGTTATAAATTCGAAAAAATTTAAATGTGTAATGTTTTTAATAAATTAATTAGATAAAAACAAAAAAATTGATCAAATTAAAAATAAAAATAAAAATAAAAGAACGGATGAACCTTATCTTAATACATGCTTCATAAATTTTTAAAAGTTATAAATTTAAAAAAAATTAAGTATTTAATATTTTTTAAATAAATTAATTAAATAAAAATAAAAAAGTTATGGTTAGATTTGAGGGGTGAAAAAAAACACATAGATCTTATCCTAACACATGCTGGCACTGATGAAGCAAGTTGACCAGAGTGAGGTTCTCTGAACTAATAAGAATCATTTGGTCATAGACTTTTTAATTAGTTTTTGTTTTATTAAACTTTTAGTATAGTGTCGGATTTTATTCCTTCCGCCAGATCCACTTAATCATGCCAATGATTAAAACCGAATGTTATTAACCCCTACCCCGATTTATTCCTCTCATCTACCTTTCTAGAGTCCATGTGATAACTCCTGCCGTTTCACATCATGAACCATAAACTTGTACCATTGAATTTAAAAAAAAGGCTTGAATTATTCAATCCTCAAAATCGACAATGTTGCAGGCTGGTAGGCGACTACTAAGACTCACGTAATACATAATAAGTTTAATGACAAATAATTATTACTTAAATTATTAGGGTTGATTTCTCCCAACGTATACTAAGCATAATCTGACTTGGGTTTATAAATATTTAGAATAACTTTGCGTTAGTGCCAAGCATCTTACAAATAAGGCTGCCAACAGCATCTCATTATTATGACTATAAGCTTTTGAATACTTATTAAATTTTAATAATTTATTAATATGCAGAGAAAATAACAATATATGTTTTCATGGTCTCACGGCTTTTACACTTTTTCACTATTGATGCAATTGCTTTCTTTCTTTCTTTTTATTTTATTTTATTTTATTTTATTTTTTTATTTATTAGTTAAACTTCGTTTTTAAAATGATTTTGATTAAATTATAAATAACGGAGAGTGGAAAAAAAATTCAATGCCACTGTCTCGAATAATTTCCGCATATAAAGGTTTGAATATATAAAAGGGCTTGTATAAGATCATACTATAACTTTTTATTTTAATGATATGGTATTATATAATTCGTTTATAATTTATAAATTTATATATTGTCATTATATTATACATAAATATTATATAATATTCGATACTTAATATCATTAATAAATATTCGAATTTAAATACTTGCTTGATCTGTCAAAACATAATACTTTTTTTTCTTTATTTGTTAGTATATAAAATAATTTTCCTCTCCCAAACAAAATGAAGATGAATATTATTTGCAGCTCTTACATTTGATTGCAATATTTTTTTTTTTGTTTTTATATTGAAACAAAATGCTTAGTTTAATCTTCAAGTCTTCATATCATCGAAAAACGAAAAATAAAAAAATAAAATAAAAAAGAAGAAGATGTAGAGAAGTTGTTCTATAATCACAAAAATAAAAAATATATAAATTTGTATTGTATGACAATATATTTTATATAATTATTATTAAATTATATATCCATTTTTCATTCCTGTATAAACTAGGATTTTAACAAACCCATATTGAAGTTGGATCCCTCTGATTTCATTGGCTAACTAAGCTATAAAATATCAAGGAATTTTACTGTTGGTCAACCAAAGAAATCAACAGAATCTTTTTTTTTTTTTTTGCTTTTTTGGGGTAAAAATGGTATTTGGATTTGACAGAATCTGAGAAAACCCGTTCATTCATACTCATTTAAGGACACTGAATAATAACCCTACCAAACAACAACGAATGTAATAAAAGAAATCATGCCCAAAAACAAAACACGTGCCTTTTTTTTAATGACCCAGAAACTACACATCAAAACCAGACAGCCCCGTTTCACTGCCTCCTAAGAATCATAACTTTCGAAATTAAAAAAAAAAAAAAACGAATTATAAATATAAATATTAGCTGCAACTGGACAGCAACCTTGATAACTGATCGCCCCCACAATCATTCACCTTTTTATTTATTTTTTTTTTCTTTTTCTTCTTTCTGATTTTCTTCCCGTCGACCCAAAGGGTGTTCTTTCTACGATCTGAGAAGAACCAGAGGGTGGACAAAAAAGGCCGCCAACCCCTTTCGTTCCTCTTTAACAAGAAGATGGTTGAAACGCGACGGAGCTCTTCCTCTTCCAAACGCCCCCTTTCATCCTCTCCCGTTGCATGCCATCCTACTTCTAGTAAAAGATCCAAGGTTCTACCTTTTTACCCTCTAATATATATATATATATGTATGTATTTTCTTTCTTTAGAATTCTTAATTTGCATGCGTGTCTAATTTTTTTTTTTTTGTTTAGATATGAATCTGTGAGTGATTTTTTTTTTTTTTTGTTTTTCTTTAGGCATCCGAGCCGGCATCGTCGCCCACCAACGGAGCTACGGTTTCTGGGCATGTAAACGAAGCCCTAGGCCCGCTTAAGGAATCCTTGTCGGACTCACCGGTAACGGAGCTCCGGTCTTCTGATCTGCGGCTATCTGATGCGGCTAAGGCTGTTGACGCGTCTGTCCCCGATAAGTCTGTGGATGCTGACGTGAAGGACGGTGCTTTTCGGCGGTTCTTAGGTGCGATCCTTCGTTAATTTTTCATTTGGGTTTTAGGGGTCTAGTGGTTGGTTTTGGTTTTATTATTATTTTTTTTTGGCTTTGATGTGGGTTTGGTTTTGGTTAAGTAGGTGAAGCTGCCGTTGATGCGGGGAAAGCCGAGGCTGTTGTTGCAAGGCTTACCAGTCGGGTTAAGAAGAGGCCAATGAAACCAGCGAAATCAGGTTCTAAAGTCCCTTGGGAAAGGCTTCTTTCCCAACACTCTGAGGTACGTTTTATGAAATTTTATCCTTTTTCTTTTGGTTATGATCTGTCTTTTGATTCTTGATCTCTGTGTTTAAATACATATTGTAATTCTTGGTCTTTTAGCCAATAAGCGAAGTGAAAGAGGGTTTCTGTTTGAGGAATTGTTTAATGGTGGACAAATTTTAAAATTTTGTGCAAGTGAATTTTGGATGTCGATGAAGTCTTCCTACATGATTTGGCGGTAGAACAATCATACACTTTCTTTAGTTCCAATCTTGGAGTGGAATCTTGGAGTTCATAATCAGTCAATTTCAATTCCTATTTTAGTTAAAAGGCTTGAACTTGAACGCCTGGAAGTTTCCATTAGAGAAAAGATCTGAAATAACCATTGGAGGTGAATGGTTATCAGTTCTCCCTTGTTGGTCTCTCTGGCAAACACTATGCTTGACTTTAAGAAGTTTTAGGTGTGAATTCTGGATATCTTGAAACTTTACCAAACAAGTAGTTGTTTTGGCAATGATATTTGTCGTAATGTATCTGTCCAAGAACTTGAACGCTAGACATAAAGGAACAGTCACTACCAGCCTTTTTTTATTAGGTATGGTCGAGCACTTAATTGAATGACAAAGGCTCTTTAAAAAGAATAGGTTTCGATCCACATAACCTTAGTAGAGAACTAGATTCAAGAGTTGGTAGCATGTGGGAAGGTATTGGCACCTCTACAATGCTCGTCAAATGACAGTACCGGTTAATCTTATGATATCCTAAATTGGTCTTAGCTAGATGATCTATTTTAATTTTTAATTAAATTTAATTATTTAAATATTGACTTTTTCTAAGTCTTTTCCAGTACTTATGATATAGCTTAAGAAATTTACTCACTTCAAAAGAAATTCATTTGTTTTCTTGAAGAGGTTTTGTCTACAGATAGATGAAACATTTTATTAAAAAGTATTTTTTTAGATTTTAACCTAACCTTTTTTTTATTTTTATTATTTTTTACTATCCTTATCCCTATTTTATCCCAAAAAAAAATAATTATCAAAAGTTTCATTAAAAAGTAAATGAAAATTCTTTTTATTTGAATAATCCCATAATCCTCCCAACACATTTGATAAAATTTTGGGAAAATTCCTAAGATTATTAGGAAAATCACCACTTGTGGATTTCTTTTCAATCATGGGAGAATTTTCACTTACTTCCATTGTTTAATTAAATTTACATAATAAAATAATAAGACACTTATACATGAAAAATTAAATTTACAAATTTATTAAATCATATTTTTTCTGGTTGTTTTCATGCTAAGCTACTGTGCTTCTTATTCTTATTAATATTTGATTCATCCCCAGAATCCTCACTTGATCATGTGTGGCAAACTATTCACCGCTGGCCAAAGCCGTTACTGTAACTTATGTCTTAAAGATCCCAATATTAGCAACGTTTTGTGCAAAGTGAAGTTCATAGAGGTATGGATCTTTGCAGTACTTATTTGCAAACCTTCCCTTCAAACTTTTTTATTGTGTTATGAGACTATAGATTTTGTTTTTCGAATGTAGAGCGATGGCACTTCTATTGCATTACTGGAAATAACAGGAGGTAAAGGTTCTGTCCAGGTTAATGGGAGGATTTACCGTAAAAATAGCAGTTTAATTCTAAATGCAGGTGATGAATTGATTTTCACTAGTACAGGAAATCATGCTTATGTATCCTTTTCTTTAACATGTCTAACACATTTACAAAGATCAATATTCCTCTCCCTACCAAATGAGAATCTATGCTGTGTCACCTTCCCACATGTTTCTTTTATTCAACTTTGATGTTCCTCTGATCCTTTTTCCATCTTGGAACTATTTTAATTCCTTAATGGAAACTTAGATTTTTCAGCAGCTCACCAATGATAACTTAGCTGCTTCAGGCATACCTTCTTCTGTAAGCATCTTAGAAGCCCAGACTGCTCCTATAAAAGGGATTATTGAGGCACGATCAGGGGACCCATCAGCTGTTACTGGTGCAGCAAGAATCTTGGCCTCCTTGTCAACAAAAAGAAACTCAGAAATGTCCCCTCTGCCTTCTGGTTGCGACATGTCAGATGACTGTGATCCAGAAGTTTACATGAAGGAAAGTGCTCATAATAGTGATCCAGCAACTGGTTCCTCAAGGGAGAAAACTGTTGCTCCTCCTGATGCTACCACTGAAAACCCTAATCTTGATAGGCTTGGATTGGATGATAGTATGGATGCTGACAATACGAAGATCCTTGGGGCAGGTTACCCTTTAAGACTATTATCGCGTATCCTTACTGGTACATCTTCTACTGACTTTGATCTTAGCGGCAGCATAGCCAAAATTCTTGGCGAGCAAAGGGAAATTAGAGAGATGCTTAAGGAATTTGAACCTCCTATTTCTTTTATATCAACTAAGCGGCAAGCATTCAAAGATAGTTTACAGGAAGGCATTCTCAATCCAGATGATATAGACGTCTCATTTGAAAATTTCCCATATTTTTTGAGGTAAATCTTGTGCTTTTAGCTCTTTAATTGGGACATGCACTTTTTTATCATCTGCCAAATATATTTTGATCATTTCTTGTTGTCTATGGTTTGGGAAACCTAGTTTGGATTATTGCATTTACTTATTTGCCTAATTGCTTTCTGCATGTGTAAAAGTCCATTGTCCATACTGTGGTAAATGTTGACCGCACAATATTGCAAGTGAAGACAATAGAATTCCTTTTGCACAGTATTATCTTTGTGCTTTCTGTTTCTGTTGTTCCTAGATCCTAGTTCACTGCTTCCTTTCTGGAACTGGATTTGGAGCATTGGGGAAATTTGATTAATTTTACTTTAAAATTTCCATTGTGACAGTGATACAACGAGGAATGTTTTGACAGCCTCAACCTATGTGCATTTGAAGTGTAATAAATTTGCAAAGTATGCATTAGATCTTCCTACCATGGGTCCTCGTATATTATTATCTGGTCCTGCAGGTATGACTGCTGTTTTCTGTTAATTTGTCTTACAAAAATGTTCACGACTTCTTCTTTGCTCTTTCTAATCCCTGATGAGAGTACCTTTGATATGTATAGGTTCAGAAATATATCAGGAGACTTTGGCAAAGGCACTTGCAAAGCATTTTGGTGCTAGATTGCTACTTGTTGATTCTTTTCTGTTGCCCGGTGTATGCATCTTTTACTCAACTTATTTTGATTCTTTGCCAATATCATGTTATGAAAGCAAGATTGGGTTGAAATTAGTTTGCTTGCTTCCTACTTCATTTTTATCTTGATATCATTGTGTTGGAAGTTTTGTGTAGACAGTTTTATACCAATCTTGTATCGGATCGGGGAAAGTTGCTGGGGTCTATATTAATTGTTAATGTTGTAGATTATGATTCTGCCTTACCAAAAATGCAAATGATTTGAGTTTCTTTTCAATTTGGAAACAAATGCGCTAAATTCTGGTTGGAAGTTCCTTAAGAATACTGTGTTTTAACGGTTTATTAAGATGGATATTACTTCCTGTCTTATTTACTTTCTTGTGGTTGCTCAAATTTCTATGTTGTTTAACTTTGGAGTTTCTGAATGTCTGAACTTTTTTGTGGCATGTTACGTAATATTATTTTCTTTCCAACATACCCAGGGATCAACATCAAAAGAAGCTGATAATGTGAAAAAAACTTCAAGGGCTGAAAGGGCATCTGTATATGCCAAAAGAGCTGCACAGGCTACCGCATTTCGGCAGAAGAGACCAACTTCTAGTTTAGAAGCTGATATAGTAGGTGGTTCTTCACTGATCTCCCAAGCTTTGTCAAAGCAGGAAGTATCTACTGCTACAACTAAAAACTTTACCTTTAAGAAAGGTATGTCATTTCTTTGAAATAATACAGGAGATTTCGCTTTTGTTATTTGATAATGCGATAGCTCTCTAAATGGTTAATTTGATGATGAACATTATTAACTTCTAGCTGAATTAATTAATTTAAAGCTTTCAGGCGATAGGGTTAAGTTTGTAGGTGCCACATCACCTTCTGGACTTCCCTCTCTACAGCATGCTTTAAGGTACTTTCTTTTGCATTATATATATTTGACAGTTTAGATTAGCCATTGCTTTGTTTTCTCTATAAT
>JAQSVH010000004.1:856015-1002764 GCA_029448705.1 Adansonia digitata
CCATAACTAATTTTTTATTTATTATAAAAATATTTTATATAAAGTATATTTATATACTAAAGAATAGTATTTAAATATTATTTTAAATAATTTTTTAAATATAACTTATTAAAATATTTATATATATTAATTTTTGTAAAAATATTTTTATTAATTTATTTTTATAATTTGTCATTAAATTTAATTAATTTTATTGATATAAATATTTAATTTTTATATAAAAAATTATTTATTTAATTTTAAAGTAATAACGTCGTTTTACACTCAATTTTCGTGTATTCTTTAACATCTATTTATGCAACCAAAAAAATAATAATAATTTATTACTCATTTATTCAATTTAATCACTATTAAAAAATACCTATTATTTTCATATTTTATTTTTGTTAAATATTTATTTTATTTAAACGAATCAAATATAGTATAAATTTGATAAGCCGTAAATGAATCTTTTGGAGTGATAAAATTAATTAATTAATGCCGAAATCACCTAAACTGACCCATATATAATCGATCAGGAATAGCCGGAGGTTATCACATGAAATGAAACACGCGCACACCTAAAATTATCTTTTGGTGAGGAAAGTACGTAATAAAAAAGGTTGGCCCTGCCTTTGACAGATGAAGACCGAAAGTGTAAAAAGCAAAAGGGCAAGGGATTCATATATAATCTCCGTTATATTACAATAAAAACATTTTAAATTTATAAGAAATTTATTCAAATGTGAATTAACCAAAGCATCATGTTTAGTCAGGAGTTCGCCTTTATTGATCGAAAGAAAAAAAAAAAAGGTGTTTGCCTTTGGATCTCCACTTGAGTTTTATGATTTTTAATTTATGCGAAAAAACAGATCTAAGCTTTTAAATGAAGTTCTAAATCCATTTTCTTTTTGAAAATATTGTTAATAATACTAACAAGTATTTGACAGAAATTTTTGCATTTTCAGTAATTAACAAAAATATAAAACATTATTTCACAAAAGTTTTTTGTCCATTTTCTATTGATTTAATCTGTTTTTTTAATTCTATTTAACAATTTTTTTTTCACTTAAAATAAGAAGTTGACTATTTCATTTTTTTTCCATTTATTAAGAATATACAAAAGTAAAATCAAATACATTCTAGAGCAGTTTTGATATTGTATCAGATTTTGTCAAATACTTCTATGTCGACTTCCTCTATAAAGCAACTTTTAGAATAGCATTATTCAAAAAGCACTTTCTGTAGAAGTTCTGGCCGAGCCAAACAAATGATACGATAGTAAAATAAGTTTAATTTGATAAATTTAATATATATATATATATATATTTAAATGTTTTTAAAAAATGAGGGGGGGAATTTTCTCCCTCAAAGCCAGGACGTGAAGGGTTAAAAAAAGTGTGAAAGGGCAATGATGGGGAATACACTCCGCCTAATAGACATCCCTACTTCTTTCCATGTCCATTCGCAAACGGCAAAGACAATGTATACAAATATAAATAAATAAATAAATAAGATAGATTGATAGCAAATCTATGTGCCAAAAATGCCAGCAACTAGGAGCCTGCAATATTGACTACTTTCATTGCCACAAACTGATCTGAACTTTGATCATTGGAACTAAAAGTTCAATCAAATATTATACCAACAAAACAGACCGCATCACCGTTGAAGCTATTGCTATATTGACTACTTTAAATATGTTGTCATAAAAATACAACTTGTCGAGAGTTATTAGAATTCTTAATCTCTACCATGTCTGCAATTTACAAATCATGACAAAACAAAGTAAATTAACCCTCTAGCTAAAAAAAAAAAAAAAAATGGTGGAAGGGGAAGGTCGGAGGTTCAACCATGAAAAGAACGATTTTAAAGACAATTGTTTATCCTCATTAAGATTTAGGTGTAAATAGCCTTCTGACATCTCCACAATCAGAATGATAATGTATCACATGCCAACATAGCATTGAAGGCAGGGATTGTTAACTTTTGATGTTTGCATGCCTTGTTGCAACTCTAGATTCTGTCTCCTCCAAAGTCCAAAGAGTAGCTTAAGATGATAAATTGGCTTCTTCTACTTGTCTCTTAAGTCCTCCACTAGTAGGCCTATGATATTCACATCATCAAAGGAATGTGATCACTACACTGTGCTAAGGAGATATCTAAAACAACATTACGTACTTACTGCAAACTCTTTAAGAGAAGAGAAAAATAAAAAAATCATGCTTCGATCCTCTGGTAAGAATTTGTAAGTTCATGAAGCAGAAAATAAAAATTATTGTGTCTAAAAGTGAATGCAGCCTAATACCAGCCTTTCTTCTAATGAAGTCTGAAATTAGTGCTCATAAAAACACTTACAGTCCACATAGCACTTTGATGGTGTCATAGAAAAACCATTGCAACGTAACAACAGGCCCCACAAGAGTGATGCGTACAGGAAGACTTCTAGTAAAAAGATTAACAAGCCCAATCTTTTTAACAGCCTGAAAGTTATGATATCGAATAACGCAATTACTCATTTAAAATTTTTGTACTTAAAATAAGCCAAAGAAAAAGCATTAATAATAGGTGCTACCTGCAACACATTTTCAGCCTTTTTGTTGTAAAGACAAGAAACAATGACATCAGCCGGGTTAGAGACTACAGTACCAACTGCTCCAGCTGCATACCCTGCTAAGCATGTGACACCGAGTTGTTGAGCTCTGGAACAATCTTCTTTTCTCTGTTTAATGATACTTCTATAGATAAAGTCCACTGAATGCTCAAACGTTGAGAACATTATCATTGAGACTGCCAATCAGATATCATATTAAGAAACAAGGTTAGAAACAAGTTTAGAAATAAGATGCAATATGATTGGCAATCTGAATACTTGCCAAAACAGAGATATATGCAAGCAAGTAATCTGTCAAGACTAAAATCTCAGATAAGCTTGTAGCTACTTGTTTGTTGACAAAAATTTTAACTGAGCTAACTTCCTTTTGCCCACAAATCTAAGTATTCTAGCTTGACTTTAAACTTCATTCTGAAACATAAAGAGTCAAAGTTGATGTTCTTAAACGCCTATATCGAAGCACGATAATTACATGTCCTACGTGCAAACCCAGAATTCATCATCCAGCCAGGTAGGGGAAAAACACATGCACACACACACACAAGAATAAGAGAAACTGAGAGTATCATTCAACAAACTTGTTTTACACTGGCCCAATGTGACTATGTAACCATCTATCTGTTTGAGATAAAATGCAAATTTTTTACCTAAAGATTAGTTTTCCGGAAGACATTAACGTTATAATGCACCCAATGCAAGACATAACTGTCACAAAAGAACTAACTGCATGATCTAGCAAAGAGACATAGGTGACTTAAGAGTATTCATAAATCAGGAGACCAGCAAACATGCAATGTAACTATTATTAGCTTAACTATTTAGACCAAAGTGTCTTACGATCTCAACTGAAAATAGATAGAAAATATTGGCAATCGGTGCTTTAGTAAGTACTAGGTACAAATTTAGTAGTAAGAGAACACAGAAACAAGAAATGATTAGCATAGTATTTGCAACTCAGAATTTGTCAACTTAAGCTTACAAACTAATAAAGGGCATATCAAGATACACTAGAGGACCCTCCAGTGCTATAACCACCAGTAAGCTATGAACAATCAACTGAAAATTCTAAAAGCACAGTGAAGTATTAACATTACATGGAAGATTGCGGCCCCAAAGTGGACAAAGTCCCTTGTAGAAGCTGCAATCAAATTGAAATGGATAAACATTACTGATGAAGGAAAAAGCATAAAGGATTCAGGCATTGGCGTAACTTACCCAGCAAGCCCTTCAACGTTATAAAGTTTTGGAAATCCATCAGCCAAACCCTTAGCAAAAGTTGGCTGCGTCTGAACACGGACTTTAATGGCTTCGAAAGGACAGAGAGCCACATCAGCAAATACTTGAGCAGATGCACTGCTGAGAAAGAATATGAAAGTCTTGTTTTGATCTACCAAAACATTGGAGTAAAGCCCCTTAAAGTATTCATAAAGACCAAATCTAAAGCCTCCTTGAACACCATATCCAAAGAACTTGCCAGACCAACCTCTCCAGAGAGAAGATGGCCCCTGCTCTCTCCAAAGGGCAGAGAATCCTGATGAAATGCTGCTATACTTGATTGGGTTCACCTAAAATATATAAATAAATAAAATATGGACAGTGGGGGTATACACACACACAAATATAAGCATAAGCAAAAAACAAGCCAGCATTGCTTAAACCTCGAAGACATCTTCGAGAAAACAATCACATCATCATATTTAGCAGTTTCGGGAAAAAAAATTCCACCTGCATGTTTACTTTCAAGACATCAAGAGGTGTAACAGCAAGATGAGTAGTTCCAGCACTAAGCATTCCTCCAACAGTACAGATCCCATAATACCCAGGCGAAAACTCCTCACAATACCTCCTTTCAACCCTTTTCATCGTTTTCCTTCTTTTTTTTTTTTTTTGGCGGCCAAACTGTTCTATTCAGGAGAACTAAAAACCAAAACCAGAAACCCACATTTCTCAGCTTTTTTTGTATAAGCAAAATGCCCAGGCATTCAGGGAATTAAGGAGTGCGTTAATTACACGTTACAGGTGGGGGGGGGGGTTTGAAAGAATATTAGGCTACCATCGCATGACTAAAATTTTCTGGTGTTTCCTTTCTCCTTTCTTGTTTGGAACGCCTCCACGTTTACAGTTCCAAAATACTAGGTCCAAAAAGTTTTGAGGTTCGAGGTGCCTACTGCTTTACCAAAAAGTGAATCATGGAATTAATGAGGACACCCTAACAGAATCTGTTATACCGATTTTTACCAGGTTACTATTGCAACTGGCGGAGCAGTGTTGGCCCTAATTAATATAGTTTGAGAGTTAAACCTAGAGCCAGATGTAACATGCAACTCCCATTTATATTGGGCCTAGGATCTCAGTATCAGTGGGCTTCGCTTAGTTTTTTTTTTTTTTTTTCTTTTAGTTCATAGCTTGTCCTTCTTTACCCAGTCCCCCAACTAATACTTTTAACTGCATCTTCCTTGTTGAGGATTTTTTTTTTTTACTGCATGATGAGATTATTTTTAATAAAATTTAAAATAATAATAGTAGTTAAATTAATTATTATAATAATAAAATTAAAATCAGTAGCAGAATTTATATTTAGATAATAAAATATTAGCAATAAAATAAAAATAAAAAATGATCATTAAGAATATTAATATAAGAGTATTAATAAATTATTTTTATACATACTTTAATAATATTTAATATTTTAAATTTTAATACGTATTATTTTTATATATCTAAATATTTTAATTAATTTTTGTATAATTATATAAATTTATTATATTAAATAAATAAATAATTTAAATAAAAAATTAAAAAAGAAAGTAACGAGAAAAGAAAATAATTTAAAACCTGTCAAACAAAAAATAAAATATTATCAAGAAAGGATAAAATGAAATATTAATCTCCACTGTCAAATCTAATTAATAATTGAAATTTTGCCTCTCTAATACTTAATTGGAAGGGCAGTGCAATCCCCAACGAGCCAAATGTACCACTGGTTATTCGAAATGCGCCTGACATGTAAAAAAAAAAAAAAAAAGCTTTAGATGGAATCGAGATGGAGTCTGAAAATGTTTTACGGTCCAAAATCATTTTGTGCAGTTGTGTTGTGCTGTATAGCATGACAAATTTGAAGTGTTAAGCATGAAGGACAATGATACGATTCCGTTACGTAATTCATCAAAAACTAGTTCTTTTGTCTACTAAAAACATTTTTCGTTTTTCAAATGATTTAAATTACTATATGAATTCACTCTTCTCTCAAATTCCGAAAGTTATGAAATATATATATATATATATATATTCTAAAAGAAGGGATAATTTCATTCTTAGACGCTAACTTTTCGACACTAAATTACACCCACTTTGCGTGTGAAAGAAAAATAATTGTAATACATATATATATTTATATGAATTGTTTTTATTTAATGAAGTAGTAATTTTTTAAGATAATGATGATTTTATAAAAATGTGATCATTTTTTAAGAGTTAAATAAGTAGTATTTTTTTTAAATGTTAATGCATAAAAGGATGATAGATTTTTTTAAATAAGTTAAAAATTTTATGAAAAATATATTATATAAAAAATTAAAAAACATAAACACCCTTGTAATATATAATAGTTGAACTTAGCATCCTTAAATAATTTAATTTGACTGCCATGACTATCATCTAATAGTATGATGACATGTAGCATTTTGATGCCATGTCATTGTTGACACTGTGCCCTCCCTTCATTATAAAAGGAGTGCACGCGACTTAAAAAAATATTTTGATCTTGACGGAATATTTATCCTCTTGATTGAGATTTCTCCTTTTTTTGTGACATGATTAGGGAGCAAGAGAATATGGGCTCTCGACTCCTGATTGTGGTTGGACGAATCACTCGTCCAATTAGTCTCGAGTGACTATTACGAAATGGCCAAATTGGAGTAACCATTGATCATTTGGGCTAGGCATGATAGGATGCCTATTGAAATTGATTTTCGAGTTACAAAATCCGAAACATTGATTGCACAGTCTGCGTGGTCCAAAAATTCATCAGTTAGGTTCGAGAGTTGGTTATATGTAAGAAAGTATGAACTTTCCCACGTCGCCTGAAATCGGTATCCTTCTAGCGATGTCTTAATTTGGTTTCAATTTGCTCAATTTTGACTAGTCATTATTTAAATATAATTCCCTTTTAATGCATGAGTTTGAATAAACTGATAAACTCGGGTTTTAAAGAAAGTTTGAATTTCATACGCACACCATGAAGGGTGAAGAGCATTGAGAATTCAACCTAAAATGATCTTTGAATTTAATTTCAAAAAAAAAAAAAAAGATATCTGGTGTCAAGCACTATGGAGATCTTGAAATGAGAATTACCATTCCATTTTTTTTTTGAAAAATGATTCAGAAAAATATGAATACAAAATGTCCACTAGAAAGAAAGATGTATTTGTAAGACGATAAGAATAAGATGATATTGCATTAAAAATAAATCACACAAAACAACAACAAAAAAAGAGAAGGGGCAATCAGAATGTATCTCATAATTGTCATCAATTATTTTAAAATAATTAAGTTGACAATTTTGGAGATGTGTTTGGATCCATTGATTAATTGAGGCATGAAAATTAAGCAATATCTAGATAAGTTTGGAGAAATTTGGGAAAGTGAAAATTTAATTTTGATAATTTTTGAAAAACATGTTGTGGTATTCTCTAAAAAGAAAAAAAAAAAGATTACCCCATGGATGAAGTCCAACAATTTTTGGAAGGATGAACTTGCAGGATTTATCGTGAAAAGGGTTTGATGATTTCTTGACAAAATGAGTTTTGACAATTCTTGACAAAATAGGTGATTTTCAATAAAAAAAGAAAATTTGATAAAAATAAGGATGGTAAATCTTGAAAAAATTTTTATATCTTGATTTGAGCCTACGGGTTAGCGCATGTTGTTTTTGACTTGATAGGTTAATCAGGATCACATGGAAGGATTCAAATGCCTCAGAGTGATGACTAATTCTGACAATTGTTGAAAACGGGAATAGCCTTATGCTATTCCCTTTCTAAGTTTTATTTTGGACAAATTTGAAGGCTTAAGGGGTCGTGTAGCGTACCATTTAGAGATAATTTGATAAGGATTGATAGAAAATCATTCCAAAAATCTTAGGAAATAGGTGGAAATAATTTTTAAAAGCGGGTCAAGTGTGACACTAACAGTATATGTAAGGGAAGTGGTGTAGCTAACATTCAAAAATCATTCTTGTTGCGTACGAATTTCTTAAATTACAAAAGATACCTTTCTACAAAGGAAATTTCATGAATATTTAGAAAAAATATTTTAAAAATTTAGAAAAATCATTTGATAGATTGGAAAGGCCCAAACAGAGTAAGAATCGCTGATTCCCAGAGTTCCAAGTAGCATTAGTTTGGAAAATCATAACTCCCTCATCTGGAATGATCCAAAGGCAAATAAGATACCATTAGAAAAATAATTTGATGTATTTGCAAGGAAAAATATCATAAAATTCATGAAAAATGTTTTAGAGTTTGAAAATGAATTTTTAAGTTATGACTATAGTGCTACTAGGGCAAAAACAGGGGAATTTTTGGTTTTTTAGTTTCTTAGGTCTAGGCTCAAGCCATAGATATCCGAATGCGTGACAGAAAGAAATGTGTGACATGGGCATCACAAGCTCATTCCATAATCATAGGGAAGTTTGGTAAGTGAAATAGCACATTGACCATGTTACAAACATAAGGACTTTAAGCATAAAGATTAAGGCATAAACAATTTTGGATATAAAAAAAGGGACTTTTTTTTTTTTGAAAATAGGACATTTAACCTCAATAATACTTGAATCCAAACATGAGAAACTTGATTTTTTTCCCTAGATTAGAAGACCAATGCAATAGAAAACCTTTAGTCCATGTTAATCCTCATTTATTGAGGTTAAAATGGCCTTAACGTAGGACTTTTAAGAAAATAGATTTCTAACAAACAACAAACAAGCATTTTGACAAACATTTGATGATCAAAGGATAATGTCCATGAAAATATACATGGTTGGCATGTGTAAATATGTAAATATGACATCTAAGCATGGAAATGATGGCAACATGTGAAGAAATGAACATGAGAATGCATGGAGATGATGTTTAAGGGCATGACATCAAGAAATATGCCATGGAAATGATGTAATCATGCTTGAACAGAGAAAGAATGCTTGTTGGAATTTTGTGACGGCATCAAAACACATCATCAAGATGAAATAAACATGTAATAATAGAGAAACATAATAGAGGAGGTCAATGAAGCACCAAAACAACTTAAGTTTACCATATCGAAGGTCATAAAATCATAAGGTTTTTAAGATAAGGTCATGAACAATGCAAAAACAAGTAAATGAAAAAAAAATTACACCACAAAAGCTTTGAAGACCTTGTTAGAAATGTTAAATAGAAAATGTTTTGAACTTATAGCTCACTTTTGAGCTTTCCCTTATTATGATTTTAGCAAGAAAAAGTGGCTAAGAATGAGCTTGAAGGTTGTTATATCAATAAAATGGTGTTTTGTAAGGTAAATAGATAGTTTAAAGGGTTTTAGGATGGTTAATAAGGAAGCTACGGGAATCAAGTTTTTCTAAATGTGGAGGCTAGAGTAAAATGTAAAAGGTCTCCACTTTCCAACTGAGCTCATAAGATATCTTACATAGATTCATTGTCAGCCTTAAAAACCTAGAAAAATGGGAGCATTTGAGTCATTTGGGAGAGACAAAATGGTGACTTGTAGTACCAAAGAGAAACCTTTCAACTTTCTATTAGCTAAGACATAGTTTTGGTAGTAGTAACAAACCGTGCATAGGCTAGTACTATGAGTAAGATCAAACTTGCCTTTCATCAATCCATATTTTTCTCATGAAATACCCATGTGACATGTTTAATGGATTATTCAAAAATGTTAAAACCTAATGTTTAAGCCTAAAAATGAAGTCTATATGATTTCTATGAAATTGTATTTGATTTTGGATGATTTTTGAGGCCAAATTCATGATCAAATCTGAGTTTCAGTGTCATGGTACGAAAAAAGCAAAATGTCTCGAATAAGCCAAAAAATAACCTCATGGTATTGATACAAGGCTTCTTGTATTGATACAAGGGGCTAATTTTCGCTCCAAGTATCGATACCATGAAGTTGGTATCAATATCTAGCCTTCCAATATCGATATAATGGATATTTTATCGATACTAAGTATAAAATTTCTTTAAGTGTCGATACTTCTTAACCTATATCAATACGTATTGACCCAAAATCACGATTTTAGTTTTAAAATAACTTTGTATTGATACAACAACCTTTTATATTGATACCATAATAAATCTATTGATACATGGCCCTTTTTATGGATACCTGCTCATGCAAATGTAGATTTTATGCATTTTTGGCTCCTCGAATACCTCACCCTAGCTAAGAATAATGGGTGACTGACTCATACTTGCTCAAATGACCTTGATGACACCCTAAATAATGACCCATGATGCCTTAAATAATGGCTCGGACAAAATAAGGTGTCTACAATTACCCTTTTTTGGCTGTTGCTAAGTATAAGGAATAAGGCAACGATCGATAGACATTATTTATCCGAGGTATGCTTGGTGCTGACTTACGATCCTTTGATTAAAGACTCGAATTAATATGATGTCGGGATAGAAACAATATTTTGACAACAATTTTGAGCTTTTTTACAAAAAAAGGGGTTCAAACTTTGGATGAAAAAACAAGACTGCAATTCTAGGCTTAATCTATCCTTAAATTTAACTTAAAAATAAAAAAAAATGCAACATGCCAATTCATGACCAGCAACGTTGGACTTTAATAAGATTTTTGAATAGGTTTTGGATAAAAAGCAGAGACTACAACCTTAAGCTTGACCTATCCATAGGTTCGACCTAAAAAAAAAGATGAAATGCCAATGAGCTTAATCATGGCCACTAACGTCAAACTTTGAAGGGATTTCTTGAAAAAGGTTTTTAATTGAGATTCCTAATAAAGGTTCTCAGCAAAGGAGCCAATAAGTCAAATAATGGTATTGCAACAATATTGGAGTTTGAAAAAATTTCTTGACAGAAGGCCTTGACTGAGATTCCTGACCAAGGTTCTTAATGAAAGTGCCAATAAGCCGGATCACGATGTTCAAGCAATATTGGACTTTAAAAGGATTTCTTAAAAAGGGTTTTGACAAAGATTTTAATCTTGAGTTCTTAACAAAGGTTTTTGACACAGGTTCTAGACATAAGTTCTTAACATGGACCAATCAGCTAGGTCTAACCTACTGATATCATTGGACTTTGATTTTTAATAATGCTATATATTGGAGAGATAAAGGTTTAACTTGGCGACTTTGATTTTTGACATCAAGGATTTTCACCCTGAAAGTTTTTTTAGGCTTGACAAATTTTGTTTGACGAGATGCTAAAAGAATGATGTTATGTAATGATGATATGAATACATGATACGATGATGCAAGTGCACCCTTCTTGATGATATGACTATATGATCATGACATAAGGTCCAATACGAGAATAAATGTTGATAGTTATTGTCTTGACTAGAAGATTTGACAACTATTTCATTGATGCCATGGTTTGAAGTGTTGACTACAATCTTGATGGGCTTTTGAAATCATGACTTCTTGGGTGTTTTGAAAGTTGGATGGTTGTTATTGTTACTCGTGGTATTTAGAATTTCTCTAATAGGGTGAAAATTCAAATGATCATATTTTTGAATTAAGATGGTTGGTTTTGCTCAAGACATTTGGTGATCTTTTTGACAAGGTGGTTATTTTTGTTAATAGTTCTATTGCTGATTTTGAATTTGATGGTCTTTATGATCATCACCCATTTTGGAGGATTTAAACCTTAGATGATCATTTTTTTGACTCGGGGTGTTCGATAGTCTTTTTGATAGGTTGAGGATTTCTGTCGCTGGGCTTGAGGTTTTTGACAATTTTCTAACAAGTTTGGTTTGTCTTGTCAATTCGAAGGCTGGATGACTTCTGGCTTGGTTATTTGCATATCTTAACTGGGTTGGTTAGTACTCAAGCCAAGTTTAGCTTGGGTTGGTTTTGATGGTTTTCCATGATTGATGACTTTGAAAGGCCAAGAATGGTTTGGCATGTGATCATGATTGGTATGCTTCTTGACATAGGATATGTAATGGTCTTTTCTGATAGGTCGGTTGGTGTTGTTGACAATTTGAGGACTAAGTAACCTTGTCTGAATTATGGGTTTTTCTTTTGAACAGGTTAGTGTTCAACTTTGGATAATTTTTCATGAATGATGCCTTTAGAAATCCAAGAACAATTTGGCACACGATCACAGAGTAGTATGTGCTAAATGTGAGGGGTTTATGATATTGAAAATTAAGGCGCAAACAAAGCTCCTTGTGCTATCTTCATCTTTTTGATGTAATATCAAAAAATCTTGACGTGAATCTTATTCAAGTATTATCAATTAAATGACAAACATAATATAATGCAGACGTAGTGATAGGTTTAAAGAAAAAAACAAAATAGGATTTCATTTATGACAAAAAGATGATACAATTTGGTTTGCATTTGATAAAATAGGTATTATGATATGGAAAAAAGAAAAATTGACAAGAATGTGATATCTCGAGCAATTGATGCCTTTTACAATCATGATATAAACGTTACTTTGATGCTTTTTAAGACCTTCGTTGAACGATCAACATGTCTAATATAAGCTGATCTTCTAAAGACCCCTAAGATTACCTTGTGCCACTTTGCAATTGCCCTAACTCTGATGTTTGCTTCTTTATGCCTTTAAACTTAGGTTGGGTTTGATTGGGCCAAGGTTTATCTTGATTTATGGTAAAGTTGAGTAGGATTCAATTTGACATGGCTAGGTTAAGCAAAGTTCGATGAAGGTTTTTTTATGGGTATTTAGGTAGGATCTAATTTAGTTTGGGTTTGCTCAAGGCTAGCTTTTCTTGAGCAACCCGTTTGGTTTTTCAACTTAAGTAGGGTTAGCTACCTAAATTCCCTTTTTTTAGTTTTCATCTGAATTTTTTTTTTATAGAAGAGCACTTTTGGTTTTCATTTTTTATGCATAATATTTCTTGATAGAGTATGAATTGACTGGATTAGGCAAGTTGTTGCCATCTATTTCTGTGAGGATTAAGGCCCCTCTAGAGAAAGCTTGCTTCATGAAATAGGGTCCTTACCAATTAGGGATCCATTTGCCTTGAGTGTATTTGTGGATTAGGAGGATTTTTTTGAGTACTAGTTCTCCCATTTAGGTAGGATCTAATTTGGTTTAGGTTTGGTCAAGGCTAGTTTTTCTTGAACCGCCCTTTTGGTTTTTTGACTCAAGTCGGGTTGGCTACCCAAATTCCCTTTTTGAGTTTTCATCTAAAACTATTTTTATAGAAAAGCTCTTTTGGTTTTCATCATTTAAGCATAATATTTCTTAATAGAGTCTGAATTGACTGGATTGGGCAAGACGTTGTTATCCTTTTTTGTGAGGATTAAGGCCTCTCTAGAGAAAACTTACTTCACAACATAAGGTCCTTGCCAATTGGGGGTCCATTTGCCTTGGGCTTATTGTAGACACCTTATTTTTTTCGAGCTAACTTTTAGCAATAAAGGACATGGATGTGAAAAAGGGTGATGATCATCGGGCGACGTGTCACCTGGCAAAAAAGTATTTTTGAGGAGCGTAAGAATGCCTATGTATCACATTAAAGAAATGCAAAAATATGGCATCAAAGGACGTAGTTCCAAGTGTTCGGGGATAAAAGACATGGGAAAATTCATAATTTTGCCTGAATGTATCGATACATGGTCCTCATATATCGATACAATGCTTCAACGACCTACAAATTCGAAATGTCCTCATTTGTATTGATACAATGTGTAAATATATCGATACATGAGTATCGATACATAACTCATGTATCGATACTAAGCCATGCCAGAACCCAAACTTGCATTCTGTAAAGTAGATGTATGGATACATGTCAACATGTATCGATACAATGGAGCATTTTATCGATAAAATGTTTCATAGTATCGATAAAATGATCATTGTATCGATAATTCGAGGGTTTTTAGACCAAATGTATCGATAAATTCTTCAATGTATCGATACATGCAGGCTATTTTCCATGATCGGGGGATTTTTAACTTGTCCACCATTGATTCAAAGCTTGATTTTAACTTGTTTTTGCATCAGAAAAGATCAAAACCCATATCAAATTAAGAAATTGGACTTGCGAATTAATCAAAACAATTTTTTAAAGTTTAAATTAGATCATAAAGGGTCAATGTCATATGATCACCCTACTCCTCCGTTGTTTGTTGACAAAGATCACCATCAGCCACCTTACTTGCTAGTATATGATTTCAGCAATCAAACTAGCCACTCTATGTCCATCACAGTGGCAGCATATTGCTTCCTACAACCACCCTATAGCCATCAACTGTCACAACTTTGTCTCCTTGAGAAATGACCAAAAACACCTCTAAATTAACTCCAAAGTACTGGTATAAATAGGCCATTAATATATCAGCTGAAGGATCTTTTTTTTCCAGCTTGTTTTAGTCTCCTAACTCATTCACACATCAAAAAATAGAATCCCGTAGCCCTTCACTTAGCATCCAAAAATAGCCTAAAAAACTCACTCCCAGCCATTATATACTCCGAAAAATCATCCCCACCCATACCAGAATCAAGCCTTTCTTTTTTCTCACATTTCTTGCTAATTAAAAACAAGGAAAAGAAGGGAATTTAGGCCATCTCTGCTACTCCAAACACTTGACCAAAATTGAAGCTTCATTGGTATAACTTCCTATTTAATCACTTTCAATTTCAGTTTTTTATCATCTTCATCATTTTACTGAGCTTTCTATGCTTCCACCACCCTCATAGGATTCTCATGCATTATTATGGTTTTTAGTTGTGGTAGCTTAGGATTTGGATGCCCTGATGCCCCTTTTGATCTGCCAAATGTTTCATTTCATCCTTATTATTTTTTGACAGCTCTTGTTCATGCATTTTATACCATATCCATGCATCATGTATGTTCAATCCATGCACAAATCCTTAGCCTAGCATGTTTTAAGCATGTTTATATGGGAACTTGCATTTTGTCATGAATCATTGTCATTTTTCACATGCTTCACTTCATTAGATATGTGCATAACACTTTCTTTGTCAAGACCATTGGTAAAGTTCGCGTCCCCATTCATGTTATGTGCCATCCCTTTGTATGTTCATTGTCTTCTCCTTGTCTAAGTGCATGTTTGATAGCTGTAAAAAAAAAAAAGAAGATTTTCAAAACCTCCCCAAGCCAAGTATGTTAACCTCAACCAATAAGGATTAGCATGAACTTAGCATTTTCCTTAAAGTTAGCAAAAAAAAATCTTAGGGAAAATTAAGTTTTCTAGATCTGGAATCTTGGTTAAACGAGCTCAAATCTTCTGATTTTCCAACGAAAATGGCCATGCACTTGTTCTCAAAATGTTTATGCCTTGTTTTTGAGTTGAAACCTTGAGTGGTATGATCAATGGGCCGTTTCATTGTCCCAAACTACTCTGAGGCTGTGCAAATGAGTTCATGATGCTCATGCCACTCTTTCCCTTTAGTCATGGTTGTTTAAATGTTAATGACCCGAGTTTGGACCCGAAAACACAAAGAAAAATAAAAAAAAGTATCCTCTGCTTCGCTTTATCCCCTACTAGTAGCATAACTATTATGAATTCAAAAAATCTTTAAAATCCTAAACGATTTTTCTTGAATTTTTTGATATTTTTCTCTCAAAATGTGTCAAATTATCTTTAAAATGATGTCTTATTCACCCTTGGATCATTTTGGATGAGAGAGTTATGATTTTTCATATCTAAACTATCCAGAACCCTTAGAATCACCAACATGTATTCTGATCGGGCTATTTAGACCCACTAAATGATTTTTCCAAACCCTTCAAACATTTTTTCTAAAGAAATCATGAAATTCTCTTTTTAGAAATGTACCATTTGTAATTTTTTGATACCAGATGAGTCCGACGTAATTTTTCAAATTTTGACTCATCCTATCCCTTATATGCTCTACTAATAGCATAATTAATCCAAACTTGAAAATTTATTCCCTCAGAAAGTGATTTTTTGGGATATTGAGAATATTTTTAGATTGACCCTCATTGAGTTACCTTTCTAACAATATCTTGTTCACCTTCTAAATCCTTCAAACCAATTTAGAA
Source organism: Adansonia digitata (assembly GCA_029448705.1). NCBI lineage: Eukaryota > Viridiplantae > Streptophyta > Magnoliopsida > Malvales > Malvaceae > Adansonia > Adansonia digitata. The sequence goes on from JAQSVH010000004.1 coordinate 871,863, forward strand.
TAAATTCAGTAAGTGGGATAGCGCAATGCTGTCCCCTTATTTTCGGTTATGATCAAAATTGAGTTGGTTTCCCGAGCTTCATCTCGAGATATTCGAATGTCACCATATCACCTTGGCCAATCTCGAGAACATGCTTTGACCTTCCACAAGCTCGTATCAAGGCACGAATATTTTTTGTTTTATTTTTACATCTTTACCATCCTCATTCACAGTAATTTCTTTTATCAAAAAGTGTCAAAATGCTCACTCATTTTCTAAATCACAAAGTTTTGTCAACTTAAGTTTTCCAACTCGACTTCTTTAAAGAGTGTCAAACATGTCACTCTCGGGGATACTCCAAACCTGACCTTCCGATTGGATACTCCAACCCTACTTTTTCAAAATTGTTAACATTTAAAAATCTTCCTTTGTCAAAATTATTTGTCATCCTTGGGGATACTTTGACCCCATCTTTTTGAGGGGATACTCCAACCCTATCTTTTAACTACAATTAAAGTTTTCTTCTTCCCAAATTTCCATGAACGTGTCAAGAGTCAAGCTTATTTTTATTTTAAAAAAAAACCTTGTTCAATCAAGAAACCAAGATCCATCTTGAAAATTGTAGATTCAGTTATTCCTAGATAACCGATGCCAATTACGAGATAAATTCCAATAGTCCATCCCTTTTTTTATCATTACATTGAATGGTTTCGTTGTGATGATTATTCGCATTCATATTTTCAAATCATTTCCAGTAAAATTGAAGGTGATGTTCCACGGGTATCTCTTCAGTGCCTAAAATGGAATATTCCATTTTCAAAGTAAAATCCAAAGGCATTTTTATTAAAAATTTCTATATTCCCCATCTATCCAAGGCATATATGAGATTAAATCTTTTTGTCAAAACCTAGATTTATATTTCTATAAAATTCATGCATTAAAAGAGGGTTATATCAAAATAGTGATGAGTTAAGATCAAAAGAATCGATACTGAGATAAGACATAACTAGTAAGGTACCGATTTCGGGCATCGCGAGGAGGTTCATGCCTCATCATGTGTAACCAACTCTCAAACTCAATGGCAAATCTTTGTACCACGCAGACCACGTGATCAATGTTTTGAGTTTCGTAACTTAGGACATAGGTTTCAATAGGCATCCGATCATGCCTAGCCCATGTAGACACCTTATTTTGTCAAGCTAATTTTTTTAGTAACCTGAGGCATGGACGTGAGAGGGGGCGATGATCGTTGCCTGATGAAAATGTATTTTTGAGGAGGTCAAGAAGGCCTTTGGATCATATCAAAGATAAATGCAAAGATGTGGCATTATAGGATGTACTTTAAGGTGTCCGAGGATAAAAGATATAAGAAAATTCATAATTCTGCTTGAATGTGTCTTTACATGGTTCTCATGTATTGATACAATGCTCCAATGATCCAAAAATTTGAAAGGTCCCTATTTGTATAGATACAACATGTAAATGTATCGATACATGAGCTTATGTATCGATACAGGAGCTCATGTACTGATACTAGGCCACGCCAAGACCAAAACGTGCATTCTATAAAGAAATGTATTGATACATAGCAACATGTATCGATACAATGGTTCATAGTATCGATACAATGGTTCCTAGTATCGATACAATGTTAATTGTATCGATACAATCAAGGTTTTTAGACCAAATGTATCGATACATTCCGCAATGTATCAATACATGCAGCCTATTTTCCACAGCTCGAGAATTTTTGACTCATCCTTCATTGATCCAAAACTTGATTTTCACTTTTTTTTGCATCAAAAAATATCAAAACCATATCAGATTATGAATTTAAACTTTTGAATTAATCAAAACATTTTTGAAGTCTAAATTAGATTAAAAAGGTCAATGTCTCACGATCACCCTACTCCTTCCTAGTTTGTTAACCAAGATCACCATTAGCCACCCTATTTACTGGAAAATCATTTTAGCATTTAAACCATCCACCCTATGCCTGTCATATTGGTAGCAAGTTGCTCTCTATAGCCACTCTATAGCCATCAAGCTGACATCACTTTGTCCTCCTTGAGAATGACCAAAACCACATCCAATTTGGCTTTAAAATGCTGGTATAAATAGACCACTTATGTCTCAGCTGAGGGAGGGGGAGATTCCAACTCATTTTCAGCTTCCAAAACACATTCACACATCAAGAAAACCAAATCTCGTAGCTCCTCACTCAGCACCCAAAAATAGCCCCAAAACACTCACTCTCAACCACTACACATTTTAAAAATCACCCTCATCTATACTAGAACCAAAAACTATTGTTTCTCTCTTTTTCTTGCTTATTAAAAATAAGGAAAAGAGGGAAATTCAAGCCATCTCTACTGCTCTAACTATTTTGCCAAAATTAAAGTTTTTTTGGTATAGCTTTTTACTTTATCATTTTCATTTTCTGTTTTTCAGCATTTTCATCATTTTAGTGAGCTCTCCATGTTTCCATCATCCTCTTAGGATTCTTATGCATTATTGTGGCTTTTGGTTGTGGTAGTTTAGGATTTGGATGCCTTAATGCCCCTTTGATGTGCAAAATGCCTTATTTTATCCTCATTATTTTGATAGCTCTTGCTCATGCATTTTATGCCATATCCATGCATCTTGTTATGATTAATCCATGTATGAATCCTTAGCCTAGCATATTTCAAGCATGTTTATATGTTAGCTTGCATTTTGTCATGAATCATTGTCATTTTTAACATGATTGACTCTATGAGATGTGTGCATAACACTTTCATTGTCAAGACCATTGATAAAGTTTGCATCTTTATTTATGTTTTGTGCCATCACCTTATATGTTCATTTTCTTCTCCTTGACTAAATGCATGTTTGATGGCTATCAAAAATTGATTTTCAAAACCTCCCCAAGCCAAGCATGTCAACCTCAACCAGTGAGGATTAGCATGAACTTAGTATTTTCCTTAAAGTTAGCAAAATACCTTGCAAAAAATTAACTTTTCTAGATGTAGAATCTTGGTTAAACGAGCTCAAATCTTCTGATTTTGCAACAAAAATGGCCTTACACTTGTTCCTGAAATGTTCATGCCTTGTTTTTGAGTTGAAACCTTGAATGGTATGATCAACGGGCTGTTTCATCATCCTAAAATACTCCAGGGCTGTGCAAATGAGTTTGTGATGCTCATGCCACTCTTTCCCTTAAGTCCTGGACATTCAAATGTTGATAACTCGAGTTTGGACTCGTAAACATAAAAAAATAAGAAATATTCTCTGCTTTACTTTGTAGCCTACTGGCAGCAGATTGTTGCAAATTGAAAAATCACTTTAAAATCCTAAATTATTTTTTGTGAATTTTATAATATTTTCTTCTGAAATTGTGTCAAAATATCTTTAAAATGAGGTCCTGTTCATCCCTGGATCAGTTCGGATGAAAGAGTTATAATTTTTCAAACCTAGACTATCGAGAATCCCTAGAGTGAACAAAGTGTATTTTGGTTGGGACCTTTAGGCCTAGTAAACGATTTTTCCAAATCCATCCAGCATTTTTCCTAAAACATTGATGAAATTCCCTTTCTGAAAAGGTATTATTTGCAATTTTTTGATACCAAATGAGCTCGGAATGATTTTTCAAATTTTGACACACCTTGTCCCTCATATGCTCTGCTAGTAGCAAAATTAATCCAAACTTTAAAATTTATTCCCTTAGAAAGTGACTATTTGGGATATTGGGAATATTTTTAGATTGACCATCATTGAGTTACCTTTTTAACGATATCTTGTCTACCTTTTAAAGCTTTCAAACCAATTTGGAATAAATTCAAAAAGTGGGATCGCACGATGCTATCCCTTATTCTCGGTCATTGTCAAATTAAGTTGTTTCCCTGAATTTCATCTTAAGACATGCATTTGTCTCTGTATCACCCCAATCAGACTCGAGAACATGCTTCGACGTCCCAAGCTCGTATCAAGGCATGAATATATATTTGTTTACATCTTTACCATCCTCATCCACAATAATTTCTTTTACAAAAAATCGTCAAAATGTTTACACATTTCTTAAATCCCAAAGTTTTGTCAACTTAAGTTTTTCAACTTAACTTCATTAAAGGGTGTCAGATAATGTCATTTTTAGGGATGCTCTAACCCTTACCTTTCAAGGGGATACTCCAAACCCACTTTTCAAGATTGTCAAGATTTAAAAATCTTCCTTTGTCAAAAATTATTGGCCATCCACGGGAATACTCTCATGCTATCTTTCTGAGAGGATACTCCAACCCTGTCTTTCAACTACAATTAAATTTTCTCTTTCTCAAATTTTTATGAATGTGTCAAACAAACCTCGTTCAATCAAAAAACCCAGAGGCATCTCAAAAATTGTTGATTTGGTTATTTCTAGATAATCGATGCTAATTGCGAGATAAATTCCAATATTCCATCCCTTTTCTTTATCATTGCATTGAATGATCCATGTTATGTTACTCCATTTATTGTCTTACTAACATGATTTAGTTGTGATGATTATTTGCATTCATGTTTTCCAATCATTTCAAATAAAATTAAAGGTAATGTTCCACATGGGTATCTCTCCAATGCCCAAAGTGGAACATTCCATTTTCAAAGTAAGATCCAAAGGTCATTTTTATTGAAAATTTCAATATTCCTCATCTATCCCGGGCGTATGTAAGATTAAATCATTTCATCAAAACCTAGATTTGTATTTCTAAAATTCATGCATTAAAAAAGGGTTAATAACGAGTTAAGATCAAACAAATTAAAATCGAGATAAGGCATAGCTAGTAGGGTACCAATTTTGGGCATCGCGAAGAGGTTCATAGCTCATCATGCATAATTAACCCCTGAACCCATATGACAAATCTTTATACTACGTAGACCATAGGATCAATGTTTTGAGTTTTGTAACTCAAAACATAGGTTCCAGTAGGCATCCGATCATGCCTAGCCTAAAATAATCAATAGTGACTCCATGCGTTGGACATTTCATGATAGTCATCTGAGACCAATAAGATGAGTGATTCGTCTTATGGTCCCTTTCACTAGATTACAAGTCGAGAATCCATACATTCTCATTCTTATCACATCACAAAAGAAAAGTCTCGATCAAAAAGACATTTCTATGTTAGAAAAATATTTTAAGTCGTACGCACTCATAGATCCATGAGAATCCACCCTGGGGCATGTTGTGATAGCCTAAAATGATCAATGGCGACTACAAGTGTTGGCCACTTTGTGTCATCTGAAACCAATAAGATGAGCGATTCATCTTATGGTCTCCCTCATTGTATCATGAGTCGAGAATCTATACTTTCTCATTCTCATCATGTTGCAAAGGAAAAGTCTTGGTCAAGAAGACATTTCCTAGTTAGAAAAATATTTTAAATCGTATACACTTATAGATCTGCAAGGATCCACCTTGAGATACGTTACGACATGTATTTATGGATTAGGAGGATTTTCTTGGGTACTAGTTCTCCCTCATGATAATAGTGAAGGCAAACATTTTTGTCACGGGCTTTGATCATGTGTCTATAGTTCATTTGATTGAGCAAAGGGCTTTCAGTCAATTTTCTTTAATAAGATTTAATTGATCGTATATGTTCTGACCCACTTGGCCTTTTCGAGCTTGGCGGCTATCAAGACTCTTAGAGAAGAAATTTCAACTTTGATAAGTAAGACATCTTTCATCCCATAGATGAAGAAAAATGGAGTTGCAACTGTGGAAGTTTAAACTGAAATTTAATATGCGTGCAATGTGAAAGGTAACTTATCATGCCAATTTTTGTATGTCTTGGACATTTTCTCAACTATCTTTTTGATGTTTTTGTTGGCTACTTCAATTGCTCCTTTCATTTTTGGATGGTATGGCACTGAGTTATGATAGTGGATCTTAAATTGAGAAATATTGCTCGCATCATACCATTTGTCATATTACGAATGATATTCATGATGATTTGTTTGAAAAGCCTATATCGATAGATTATGTCTTGGTGACATTGGCATATGAAGTTGCCTCAACCCATTTAGTGAAGTAGTCGATCGTTATTGAGTTAAATCAGTGTTTGTCAGTGGCCTTTAAGAGTGATAGGCTCGATTATATCCATTTCCCACATAAAAAAATACTACATGATTGTCATGACATAGAAGAGGTGAAAGTGGGACATTGATCTTATCTATAGAAATCTAACACTTGTGACACTTTCGGTTGTAATTGATACAGTTTCTTTTAAGACTTAACTTGTGGTAGCTTGATCTTATGACTTGCTTAAGCATCCTGTGGCCATTAGCGTGTGTACCATAAATCCCTTTATGAACTTCCTTTAAGATCCTTTTGGCTTTAGGAGCATCGACGCATTTAAGCAATACTTAATCTTGACTTTTCTTGTATACGACTTCCTCATCCAAAAATAAATCCATGGCTATTCTCTTAATGGTCCTTTTGTCATTCTTTATGGCATGCTTGGGGTACTATTAATCCCTAATATAGTGGAAGATGTCATCACACCATGGTAGGCCATCTTTCTTTTCCTCGACATTTTGACAATGTGCTGAAGTCGTGTAAATGCTTATTTGAATGGAAGTGACATCCGATTCTCAACCTTTGAACATGGACAATAAGGTGGCTAAAGCGTTAGTTATTTGGTTCAATTCTCGAGATATGTGTTGAAAGCTAATATCTTGAAATTCTTTTTTGAGTTTTGAAATCAACTTTTCATAATGGATCAGTTTAGGGTACGAGTTTGATATTCCTTTTTCAATTGGTATATGACTGGGGCTGAATCTTTAAAAACCCATAAAGTCTAGACATTTCTTTCGATAGTCGTTTAAAGCCCCATGACACATGCTTCATATTTCACTATATTATTGGTGCAATCAAAGTTTGGTCTTACCATAAAGGGGTAATGACTTTCGTTAGGTGAAATCAATATCACTTTGATTCCATGCAATAGAGCATTTAATGCTTTGTCAAAATACGTTTTGCATAATTGATCATAAGTAAGGGTTTCATCCCTTTCAATTATGCACATCAAGTTTTCATTTGAAAAGTCAAAGTCAAATGACATATAGTCGCTCATGGCCTAAGTTGCCAAGAAATCAACTATTGAACTACCCTTAATGGCTTTTCGGTTGACATATATAAAGTTATATTTGAAGAGCAGAACTTGCCATTTGGCTAATCTTCCCAACAGTGTAGGGGCCTTGCATAGGTACTTGATGGGATCATTCCTTAAGATTAGCCATGTAATGTGGTATAGCATATATTGCTTGAGTCTCCCAGTGGTCTAAGCTAATGCATAAGATAACTTTTCCACCATGAAATAATTGTTCTCATACTCTATGAACTTTTTGCTCCGGTAGCAAATAGCTTGTTCTTTTTTTTTTTTGACTCGTCATATTGCTCAAGCACACAACCTATGGATTTGTCGAAGATTAATAGGTAAAGGATTAAAGGTTAACCTGAAACTGGCAGTACTAACCCTAGTAGAGTCAACAGATAATGTTTGACTTTATTGAAGGCTTTTTGGCATTCTTCACTCCATTATACAAGATCTTATTAGCAGAGGAGCCAGAAGATCAGATCATTATTAATAAGCTAGGATATGAATCTGGAGATGTAACGTAACCTCCTCAAGAAACTTCTCACCTCTTTTTTGGTCTAAGGTGGAGGCAGGTTTCAAATAGATTTGACTTTATCTAGGTTAATTATTATCTATTTTTCAATGAAGATAAAACCTCGTAGCTTCTTGGATATGACATCAAAGGAACACTTGGCAGGATTTAGTCTTTGTTAAAATTTTCATAGCCATTCAAAAAGCTTCTAAAGGTTAGAGACATGCTTGTCTTCTTATGTTGACTTGGCAATCATGTTATCTATGTAAACCTCAATCTTTTTGTCCATTAAGTTATGGAATAATGTAATTATGTCTTTTTGATAAGTTGCCCTGACATTTATGAGTCTGAAAGGCATGACCTTATAGCAGAATGCACCCTACATGGTTACATAAATAGTTTTTTCCATGTATCTCGGGTGCTGTTTTGATCTGATTGTAACCCAAGAATCTACCCATGAAAGAGAACAATGAATTTTCGACAGTGTTGTCGACCAATATGTCAATGTGGTGTAAGGATAAGTTTTCTTTCGAATTGGCCCAGTTCATATCTGGATAATCAACACGTATTTGCACTTTGCCATCTCTTTTTAGGGACTGGGAGGCTGCCCATTCTGGATATTTGGCTACAACGAGGAACATGTGTCGAATCATTACTTAACTATTTTTTTATCTTAAAGAGCATTTTAGGTTTCATCTTCTTTAGTTTTTGCTGGATCGGTTAGCATTTAGGTTTGAGGGGAAGTTTATAGACTATAATGTCAGCGTTTGGTCCAAGCATGTCTTGATATAACCAGGCAAATATGTCTCAATACTCTCAGAGCGAGTTCATTAATTTAGTTCTAGTAGAGGGTTTTATGGAAGTTCTGATCTTGATTTTCTTTTGATCCTCAGTCTCTAAATTTACGACTTTAATTGGCTTCTCATAGGGCAAGATATGTTTTTTTCCATGCTCGACTAATGGTAACAAATCTAACAGCATAGATTTCTTCTCAGAATCTTTGTCATAATTAACTTCACTAGTATAGATTCACTGTTCAAAATCAATCTTTGGGAGCTCATAAAAAACGTCCATATCACTTTACTAGAGCACCTGAAAGGGTGAGGAAATAAATAATATAGACAAAAGTGTGTATTAACAGATAATTTGAGTAAGGGCATTGAATGAAAATTGGCACATGAGATGAAATGCTTTATGCAAAAGTTATTTTTATTGAGAATATTTGATAAAAGATGCCCATTACATAGGATCCCTATGAACTATTAGGTAAAAACAAGTAGGTTTTTTCTTAACATTACATAGAAAAAGAATAAAAAAGAGTAAGGGTTTTTGACACGACCTTACTGTCAAGAACATACTCTGATGGATGGGGATGGATTTTATTGCTTGACTCTGATTATCCTGCTTGGTTGTTGATGGTGTTGATGTGGACGTTGTAGAGTGCATAATCTAGAATAACCAGAACATCTTTGACTTATCTTTTTTAATTGATCTGAATCCATGCATCCTCTTAATCAAAAGGTTTCACAGATTGGTGGGAAAATCATTATTTTTGGGATTAATTCTTTACCTAATAAATGGGCCAACCTTTGATCTCTAACTTTCTTAGCTTGTTCTTTCTTATGCTACATATCAAACTTAAATCCTAAGCCTTTCTTGTCAACACGGCTAATGACTTTTAAAGCTCTAGCTATTCCTTGAAAATTCCTAACAAGCTCTTTTTTGACTCAACAACCCTTGCCAATAGTCAACTTCATATCCATTTGGGTATTTCTTCATAACTAAAGCTTAACTATTGACAGACGTTCTCTGACGAATGTAGAATTGACAAACTTGAATGACTAGAAGGATTGCTCAAACACATTTTATTTGATTCAATGTAAGTATTATAAATAAAAGCGATGGTGATTATCTCTTCTTTGGCCCTAATACTGACCATTCTGTCATTAATGATGATATTGCCCTAGTTAAATGTATTCAAGGCCTTTATAATAGACAATTGTAAGATGGAACAATTTTCTTTACCTGAAACTTGATCTCATAGGTGCATAGGCCTATCTAAAATAGAATGGTGATGCTTACGTTGACTTCTTGATAAGTCTCATCAAATGCTTGCACTACTATATGGTTGTGCTTTATGTGGGATGCATCAATAGAAAGCTTGTTTAAGGTAATCAGGGGCATGACATTGAGGGCAAAGCCATTGCCTATGAGAACCTTTGGCAAAATGTAGCCTTTGTAGTGTGTGGTGATATCTAGGGCTTTTAATTACTCTTACTTATGAAAGGGATTTCATCACTAGTGATAAGATATAGTTGTCAGTGTAACATTGTTTACTATATAGTCCAATTTATCTACCAAAATGTCTGGGGGAACATACACCTCGTTTAATGTTTTCAACAATACATTTTAATAAATTTCTAAGTTAAGAAATAGGGATAACATATAAACTTTATTGGTTGTTTGCTTAATTGATAGACAATACTATAGTCATTATGTTTAATGAATCTCAAAAACTTGGTGACGTCCTTCTCCTCCACCATCCCTTTTACTTTTTGAACTCAAGTCCTTTATCCTATCTTAAGATACGTCAATTACTGGAGAGGCATCATTTTTCTGACTATATTGAGCCAGAGGTGCATAACATCGACCATTACGGGTTAAGTGGCTGGCTCTGACAAATGGGTAGTAGTGGGTAACTGGGTAGGCTCCTTGGTTGTCAAACTTAGGCTTCATAGTTCTAAAGGATGGCTTTTTCACTCTTGTATGAGAATGCCATAAGGGCTTCTATGATTAGCCTTGAGATATGTATTGACGAGCTTGCTTTTGAGCTTAGTTGCCTATAGATTATGAGAGGCATCTTCTCCTATATGGGGATTAGGTCATTTCTTCCTTATTTATGTTCACTGTCGAGGAAGACGCTTGCTTCTTATCATAGAATCCAATTCTTCCTTTGTTCATCATTTTTTAGACTACTGCGTGAAACTCTTTTGTTATTTAGAGAGTGTAACAATGAATTGTGTTGAAGTCATATCAATCATTAAGTTTATCTTCTAACCTCTTGGTAGCGTTAAGCATTCCTACCTAAATCAATATTTGCAAAACCAAAATCATCAGTGTCTTGACTTTCTCTATGCTTTTCTTGACTTCATAATCGTTTTTGACACCAATCATATTTTTTATCATCTTGGCATCATTGGTAGGGGATTTATTGCAACATCCAACCCTTGATTTGATTTGAATTGTAGAACATTTGAATCAATAAGGCTTTGTACCCTCCATTTAAAAAAAATGCAATTTTCGGTGTCTTAACCTGCGACCCTAGCATGGTCATCGCAATAGGCATTAGGTTTATACCATTGAGGATATGGAGGTTTTTTTCTTTAGGACATACATAGAGGGATTAGATTCTTTTGAAGCAAAGCCTGATAAAGCTCTTTGTAGGTCATAGGGTTAGGGTTAGGTTTAAATTGTTGCCTTTGCTAGTTTGCACCCTAATTGTTTGGTGCATTGTTGACAAGATTGTTGACAATTTGGTTAGGTTGCGCTTGATTATTTTATGACAGATTTGATGGGATAGTAAATGATACATTGTAAGTAGTATAAACTAGCTGAAGGGGGATCATGACCTGGTTAAATTAGGGTGCACCCAGGTAGTAAGGATTAGGCACTTGATACTAGCTCGATTGAGATTAGTTGGCATGGCTTATGGCATTTACCTTTATTTTTTTTTTAGTGGTAGGTTTTTTGCTTGACCTAGATGACTCACCTACTGACATTCGACCACTTTTAATCGTCGTATCAATCATTTTGCTGAATAACACGAGGTAAGGGGAATTTTTAATGGCGTTCCCTACTAATATTCGTAGTGTGAGGCATGTAAGGTGTTGTTGAATGTCATGGTCAATTCCTTTTTAGTTAGAGGAGGGCCTCATCTTTTCACCATTGAGCATATTGCTTGAAACTTTTTATGGGTTTCTTTCCTAGATTCATAAAAAAGAAATGTTCAAGGGCCTAATTTAACACATGTTGGTACTAGTTTAAAAAGGCCCTAGTCAAGTCAGCCCATGATTGAATCTTGACATTATTAAGCTTAATGTACCATTGGGTGGCTGCCTTAGTCAAACTATGCTGAAAATAATGGATAAAGAGTTTTTCATCTTTCTTGCACCCTACCATCTTATTGAGGTACATCTAAGCATGCATGGTAGGGTTAATAGTTCTATTGAATTTCTTAAACTCTCATATCTTGAATTTTGGGGGAATGACAAGGTTTGAGACCAGAGACAGATTCTGCATTTATAATTTTGAACTTGTCACTATCTTTGATGGCACAAATATGTTTTTCTAGCAGCTGAAACCTTTTCACCTCATCGACAAATGTTGTAGGCTTCTAACCATTTGTTTTTTTTATCATCTTGGTTAAGGTTTATGGGAAACTATTGCATTCACCCCTGGAAATCTTGAGATAAATTGATTTGCTGTCAACAGATTCAAATAGATGATTAGTGCTATCGGCAGGGCTGATGCTATTTTAGGTTGGTGCTTTTGATGAGCCACTTCTTGGGTTAGCTAGTTCTTCTTTGGTATCTATGCACTAGCTTGTCCCTTTTCTTTGGATATTGTAAATAGCTTCATAAGCTTTATGATTTTTGCCTATATCTCAATTTACTAATGAAGCATTTGATCTTAAGACTCTTTGTACATCAATTCAAGTAGTTTTATCCATGCTTAGTGATCATTTTCGAAGATTTGTTTGTGACAGTAGGTATTGTAATAGTGTAGGATGATTGGTTTTCTGTTCTTTGTTTGGTTTTAGAATCCCTTGCACTTTTATAGCCATTCCCATACTAGACTTTGTTAAAATGTATTTATTAATGTTTGCTTATGAAGAAATGATGATCATAAAGATAAGAACATGACAATAAATGACTATTGATATCCATACATGGACATGATATCAATAGAATGGACTTAGATATGCAAACGCAGTAGAGACAATTGGTTGATAAAAGAACTTCACTGATAGTATCTTTCATAATGCAATAAAGAGAGCTTTGATTACATGTGATTACATTCGAACATATCTGATGCGATTACGTTGCTTAAACATATGTTTCAAGAACTTCAATAACTATTGTTTATGGTCCCTAATGGGTATGATGTCTTGTTTTAGAGATCAGGGCAGCTCATTCATGTCATCCGCCTCAATCTAAGCTACCCAAAGTTGTTCGGTAAAGTGGTCATGATGCTCTTAATGATTAAAGCATGCTTGCTTGACCATTTCTTGCCATTCTTGTTCTCGTTGTTCAAAAGTTCTCACCAAGTCATCGATCAAATCTTGAAGATCTTGGAAAAAATGTTCCAAATTCTAAACTCTGAGTGCAAAAGCCTCATTCTCAACCCTATTCACTCTCAATTTGTGCACCTGAGCTTTCATACATTCAATTTTCTTCTGATAGGTTGACATAACAGCATAAACGCTGATAAGCTTCTCTTTCTTGATTTTAGTTTTTTCATTCCATCGATTTAACTCTTTGTCGAGGGCAACAAATTTTACTTCCCATTCAACTGATGTCTTGCTAATGCATCAAGACTTGTTTCTTTTTTTTAGTGCTATGTAGTTTTTCTCTAGATCCTCAAGATCATTCTTGAAGTGATTTTTTCCTTAACAACTAGATTTATCTCATCATCCTAGAGATAGATGTCTATTTCTAATTGACTCTTTTCATCCATTAGATGAGTGATTTTTGTAGTAGGGTCATCTTTTCTTGTTCAAACTCTTGCTTAAGTAATTCAATCTCAGAAAAAAGCTCATCAATTAGTACTTGTGACATCCTAATACTAGATAGCGGTAAAACATTTTTAGTTCGATGGATCCTCTACTCTTTATACCTCAGAGTCATAATGCTTCGTCTCCAATATTTCTCCATGCAATAAATTTGCCACCAAGCATGGAAGGTTGCTTGGACTTTTGACTTGTAATCAGGCCCACTATAATTGAAGTCCTAACGCTCAAACTTTTAGGTGAAAGAGATGAATTGTCAGCATTGAAACTATTGCAGAACTAGGAAAAGGGCATAGTTGGTGCCTCCCTCAATTCCATAAGTGGCATGCAATTAAGATCTCCATATCTGTATATGATGGACTAAGGAAAAAACCATGGGACCTCTATGACTTTTTCTCTTCCGAGGTTCCAAAACTTTTGAACACATTGCTCCTTAGACTTGCCTTAGGGTTATTCCTTCTCATTGACTTTGGAGATAGAGCTAAAATCAAAGGAGAAGTTATACAACATTCTTTTCTTTCCAAGCAAAAGTGATTGATGAGCCTAATGTCAAAGAGTGGGGCATATCCAAAGCGTAACTTGTCCCCCCCCTTTTTTTTGCACAAGCTTACAGCTTAAATAGTCTTGGAATAATAATGGATGTGGGGTTGATGTTACAACATAATCGAAAAATAAATCTATGATTACCACCTTGACATAACTTAGAATCTTCAAGAATTTGACCATCCTATATATAGCTAGTGTATAGACATCCTGAATTTTCTTTGGATTAATAGCATTTGCCATTGTTTCCTTTAAACTAACCGAAGAAATGCACTATCAGTTCCCTTTCATCTTGACATGTCAATCCATGGTTCTATGGCTCCGAGGATCTATGCTAGCCTCTTCTTAAATGGTGGAGGTTGCAATGATTTGTAATACTTCCTATCAGACTAGACCTTTTAAATGTTAAGTAGGGCCATGTATTCATCGACCATGGGGACCAAATCTTCTCAATTAAAGGTGAAGCATTAATATGTCAAGTTCCAAAGTTGTGATACTACTCATAATAGGCCAACATCTAACTGAATTTGGAGTAAAAGGGCCATCTCTTTATATTTTTTGTAAATGATTTGCTCTCGATATTATTCTAACTAGCCCATATATGCTTTAGGTCTCGCCAGTCATTCTAAAGTACCCCATCTTGACCCTTTTATGCACTGTCGAGACACAACTAGGCTTAAGAATATCCATCTTCACACTGCTAATGTTCTGACCATGCTCTAACATATTCAAACTTAATGATAGAGATGGACTGTTGCTTCATGATATATACCCTCTTGTTGAACACCAAAACCCTAAGCAATTGTCTCATAATGACTATAATGATGCATAACGCATGCAATAATCAAAAAAACAAAAGAAAAGGAAATATGTTAGTGATAATATAAAATAATGTGACATAAATAAAGAATAAAAGAATGTAAATAACTCATGTAAAAGGCCCTAGCAATAGGTTTAATGATGCCTAAGAGTGAGTATGACAAACATCAGGGTAAGTCAAGTCTACATAGATGACATAATGGCGTGTCCAAGTTGAAATCACCTTATCAAGTTGATACAACACCTCTAGAGGTAAGTCGACAACCCATATGGTGGTGTAAGCACGCCGTCATTTAGTATTAACATGTGTGAAGTTTTGCCTTAATCGAGACAATGTGATGCCTCTTTAAGACAAAACTAACTAACTAGGAAGTGATGTTCATTCATCACCACCTAAAGTAGGATACCCTTTAATCTACTATTAGGTAACATATCAGTTTTTTTATGTGTTGAATATGACTCTTTAGGGTGACATGGTTGCCTTACAAGTGGTGACATTTGTTTACCATCACCTACTTGTTGACAAAGGTTAGGCATCAGTTAGATAGCATAAAACCGTGCCCTAACACTAACATGACACACATAGGCTACAATGTACGTTCATTGTCACCCATATAACAATGGTATGCAAAAGTAAAGGTTAGAAGTGTTTCCCTAAATATCCTGATTCTTTGGGTCATTTTAATATCATTTCTGTATGGTTCACATTAGTTTGGCTTATAGGGCTCACTATATTGGTTTGAGATGACATCTAGATCAGTATCTGAATCACTCTTCCGTCCAGTAAGAACTACATAGCCACCTCCATCTTGGGCCCATCACAGGTTTGGCGGAATAGGTTTAATCTAGTGGATATATTTCCTTATGCAAATGTGGAGAGGTAATCACGGGCATATAGGTACTTTACACCTCGAAAGGTATTGCTATGCCTATGCGAAGCAGTACTCATGAAGGTGGATAGCTCAATTCTTCCTAATAATTGTGATGGGGTTTAATGGGAATCTAATGTAAATGGACGTGCATAGTACATGTTAGGAAAATAATTAAACCTTTTGTTTACCCATATATTACCATATTTTTTTGAATCGATGTTTATTCGAACACAAAGTGATCTTTGATAATGATGGCAAAAAAATCATGACAAATGAAAGACTAGTAGACAAAAATGAAAGAGGATTATAGTTGAATAGTGATTGAAAATTGAGGAAACCGAGAACTAGGTGAGAAACGACTAGTTGTAGGCCTAACTCTCTAAACTTATACCTAGTAAAGTCACCAAGTTGTCAGCACCATGCACATTGCAAAAAAGAGTGCGCACGACTTAAAACAATATTTTGAATTCAAAGAAAAATTGTCCTCTTGA
Organism: Adansonia digitata; assembly: GCA_029448705.1. Lineage (NCBI taxonomy): Eukaryota > Viridiplantae > Streptophyta > Magnoliopsida > Malvales > Malvaceae > Adansonia > Adansonia digitata. Next base: position 887,981 of record JAQSVH010000004.1, read on the forward strand.
TCGATATTTCTTATTATTTGTGACATGATTAGGAAACAAGAAAGTAAGGGCTCTTAACTCTTAATAGTCGAGAAGTACCATCGGTTGATTCACTCATCTAACTAGTCTTAGGTGGCCATTATGAAATAGCCAATGATTGGAGTTGCTATTGGTCATTGGGCTAGGAGTGATCGGATGCCTATGGAAACCAATATTCTGAGTTATGATACTCGAAACATTGATTCCACAGTCTACATGGTCTAAAGATTCATCGGTTGGATTCGAGAGTTAGTTACACGTAAGGAAGTACAAACTTCCTCGTAATGCTCAAAATTGGTACCTTTTTAGCCATGTCTTAATTTGGTTTCTATTTACTCAATTTCGACTAGTCATTATTTAAATATAATCCCCTTTTAATGCATGAGTTTGAATAAAATGATAAACTCAGGTTTTTAAACAAAGTTTGTATCTCATCCGCACCCCACAGGGTAAATAGCCTAGAGATTTCGAGCTAAAATAATCTTCAAATTTAATTGAAAAAAATTGGATATCTTATGTGAGACAGTCCCTTTGTAATTTTTTTTTAAAAATGATTTTGACAAATATGAATGCAAGATGTCCACCTAAAAGAAAAATATGTTAGTAAGATGTAAGAATAAGATAATATTGCATAAAAATAAATCATGCAAAACAATAAAAATAGAAAGGGTAATTAGAATATGTCTCATAATTTTTATCAATTATCTTGAGATAACCTAGTTGACAATTTTGAAAATATGTTTAGATACATTGATTAATCAAAGTGTGAAAATCAACCAAATTCCAAACAAGTTCAAAGAAATCTAGAGAGGGAGACTTTAATTTTAGCAATTTTAAAAAGTTGGGTTATGGTATCTTCTCAAAAAATGGGGTTATGGTATCCCCATGGATGAATATTCCAATAATTTTTGGAAAGATAAGCTTGAAGGATTTATCATGACAAGGGTTTGATGATTTCTTGACAAAAATGAGATTTTGACAATTCTTGAGAAAATATGTAATTTTCGATAAAAAGGAAAATTAATAAAAATAAGGATGATAAATCTTGAAAACTTGTTCATGCCTTGATCTAAGCCCACATGATCGATGCATGTTCTTTTTGACTCAACGGGGTTAATTGGGATCGTAAAGAGGCATCCAAATGCCTCAAAATGGAAATTGGAGAAATCATCTAATTCTGACAATTGTTGAAAATAGAGGATAGCCTCATGCTATTCCCATTCTCAATTTTATTTTTGACAAATCTGAATGCTCCATGGGTTGTATGGGGTACCGTTGGAAAGTAATTTGATAGGGATTGATAGAAAAATATTTCAAAAATCTTAAAAGATCGCCTTTTGGGTGGAAATAATTTTTAAAGGTAGGTTAATTACGACACTAACAGCATGTGCAGGGGAAATGGTACAGCTAATTTTGAAAAATCATTCTTGACTCATACAAAATCGTTAAATCACAAAAAATCCTTTTCTAGAAAGGGAATTTCATGAAAAGTTTATAAAAAATATTTAAAAATTTAAAAAATCATCTAATGGGCCAAATGGCCCAAATAGAATAAGAATCCCTGATTCCAGGGATTTCAAACAGTGTTGGTTTGAAAAATCATAACTCTCTCATTGGGAATGATATGAAGGCAAACAAGAAACGATTAAAAAGGTAATTTGATGGCCTTTTAGGGAAGAATGTTAGAAAATTCATGAAAAATAGTTTAGAGTTCAAAAATGATTTTCCAATTCATTAGTATAATGTTGTCAAGGCAAAAACAGGGGCATTCATTTTTTTTTTTTGGGGTTTCTTAGGTCTAGGCTTAGACCATAGACATTTGAATGCCTTAGACAGAAAGAAATGTATGACATGGTGTCACAAGCTCATTCCATAATCTTGGCATAGTTAGGATGATGAAGTAGCCCATTTACCATGCCAAAAACACAAGGACTCTAAGCAAAAAGATCAAGGCATAAACAATTATGGATACTAAAAAAGGACATTTGTTTTGGAAATAGGACATTTAAACTCAATAATCCTTGAATTCAACTATGAAAAACTTGATTTTTTTTCCCAAAATTAGAAGACCAAGGCAATAGAAAACCTTAAATCCATGTTAATCTTCATTTGTTGAGGTTAACATGGCCTTAACTTGGGGGTTTTGGGAAAACAAATTTTTGACAAACAACAAACAAGCATTTTGACAAACATTTGATGATCAAAGTTGATGTTCATGATAATAAACATGATTGGCATGTGTAAATATGTAATGATGACATTTAAGCATGAAATGGTGGTAATATGCGAAGAGATAACCATGAGGATGCATGGAGGTGATAGTTAAGTGCATGACATCAAGAAATATGTCATGGAAATGATGTAAACATGCTTGAACAAAAAAGGAATGCTTGTTGGAATTTTATAACACAAAACACATGTCTAATATGGAACAAAAACGTAATAATGGAGAAAAATAATGGAGGAGGCTAATGAAGCACCAAAAAACCTAAGTTTACCATATCCAGGGCCAAAAATGCATGAGGTTCCTAAGATAAGGTCATGGTCATCATGTTTAAGCTCACTAGAATGATGAGAAATGCATAAACAAGTAAATCAAAGGAAAAAAAGAAAGAAAAACATACCACAAAAGCTTTAAAGACCCTGTTGGTGATGTTGAGCAAAAAACATTTGAACTTATAGCTCATTTTGAACCTTGCCTTACTATGAATTTAGCAAAAAAAAAGAAAAGGCTAAAAATGAGCTTGAAGGCTATTATATCAATGGAGGGTTGTTCTGTGAGGTAAGGAGATGGTTTTGGAGGGTTTTAGGAGCGCTAATAGGGAAGTTACAAGAATTAGGTTTTTCTTTTTTTAATGTGAAGGCTGATGTAAAAATGCAAAGTGTCTCCTTTTTTTCTATAGAGCTTACAACATATCTTATATAGGATTCATTGTCAACCCTTAAAACTTAGGAAATGTGGGGCATTTAAGTCATTTGGGATAGACAAAATGGTGTGTCATGGTACCAAAAAGAAAACATTTAGCGTGTTGTTAGCTGAGACATAGTTCTGGCAGCAATAACAAGCCATGCATGGGTTGGTACTATAAGTAAGGTCAAGCTTGCCCTTCATTAATCCACATTTTCTCATGAAACACCCTCATTTAAAACCCAATGTTTAAGCCCAAAAATGAAGTCCATATGATTTCTGTGAAATTATATTTGATTTTGGATTATTTTCGAGGCCAAAGTTGTCATCAAATTTGAGTTTTAGTGTCATGGTACAAAGGGAGCAAAATGTCTCGAATAAGCCAAAATATAAGGCTTCTTGTATTGATACCAGGGTCTAATTTTCACTCTAGATATCAATACCATGAAGTTGGCATCGATACCTTGCCTTCTAGTATCAATACAATGAAACATTGTATCGATATAACTGCAAACTTTCCTTAGGTATCGATACTCTTTGGCTTGTATCGATATATATTAGCCCAAAATCATGAATTTAGTTTTGAAATAACTTTGTATCGATACAACCTCCTATTTTAATGCCACAATAAACGTACTGATACATAACCCTTTGTATCAATACCTTCTCATGCAAATGCGAATATTCCACACCTTTGGCTCCTTCAACACCTCACCTCATCTAAGAATGATGGTCGATTGATCCACATTTGCTCAAATGACCTCAATGACACCTTAAATAATGACTCTTGATGCCTTGAATGATGACTCGGACAAAATGGGATATCTACAATTGCCTTTCTTTGGCTATTGCTAAGTATTAGGAATAAGGCAAAGACTAATGACACCATTTTGTCCGAGGTGTGCTTGATGCTGCCATGCATTTCTACGATGAAAGACCAAAATTAATATGACATTGGGATAAAACAATATTTTGGCGACAATTATGAGTTTTTTTTTTTTGCAAAAAAAAATTCAAACTTTGGATGGAAAACATAAACTGTGATCCTAGGCTTAACCTATCCTTAGGTTCGACTTAAAAATGATGAAAATCTAGAAATGCTCTGGATTGTTTGTATACTAGGTTTTAGAATTTGCATGGGATTGAACTAATGAAGCCATTCCCTCCAATTTGGAGTATTTGCAATCAAGAGATGAGGTTAAAAGATTCAGGTTTGGCCACCATAATTTTAGAACGTCACATTCTCAAAAGAGGTGCTAGATGGTTTCGAGGTTATTCTGGCAGAGAGGAGGACTATATTCCCGAGGGAGGGTCATTGCTCTTTGGTTGAGAAAAGGTTGTTGTAGGCAAAATTTGATGCATGCATTCTAATGAGAATAATTGGTGTTCGGGGGATCTTAAGTCTCCAAATCCATAACCTCTTTTCTTCAGTATTTTAGATAAACACATTGGCATCTCCTGAAGCAAGTCTATAGGTAGCATCCTGAGTAAAGACCCCAAATTTTGAGAAGTTCCCGCAGACGTTCCCTCTTCCTTCTATTGACTTTGAGAACGATTTCGGGAAGATAAAATGATAACTTGATGGTTCCAGTTGTTTCCTATCCATTACCATTCTTAACTTGCTTCACAGTTATGATCTCTTAATGTTGGTTCGAGGGCCATGTGTAATAAAGTTTCTATCATATCTGACAATTGGAGAGATCTCCTCAGTCCACCCAGCAACTACTAAGACTTGTCTTTTTCCATGAAGCTTCTATCCTGATGGAAGCCATAATACACAACAGTTGAAACCAAGATTCTACGATCATAAACTTCATAAGATTCCAACTACTATTAATTTCTTGTATGGAAAGTTCCAACATTTTCCTTTTACTATTTGATTCTCTTACCAAAATGGCCAACACCAGCATCAAAAGGGACACCAAGCTCAATAGCAAAATGTTGTTGTTGAAAATCAGAGAGAATCCTACCTTTTTCTTGAAAACTGATTGTCAAATGACAAAAGAAAGGGGGGAGGGGAGGTCGGTGGTGGGATGGGGAATTGCATTCAATAAGGTCTAAAGAAAGAACTGCAGTAATGAACTCTACATGCTGTGAAGTATTAATATTAGTTGAGAAACGTAACTTTTCACTGTTTCTGAATAACCATCATCACATATGCTACATTTTATGTTTAATGCACCAGTATAGATGATTGAACCAGCTGAACCACGGGACAACTGATAGAATTGAGAAAAGGAAAATTTTTTCTACCCAAAACAGCAAAAGCTGATTCTTTTCAACTTGAGGATGAAGAGAAATGTGAGAGTAGTATACAATTGGGATTGAACAGACTATTTAATAAGCCAAGTATCACCATTCTGCCTTTCATGGGAAATGTCCCTCTCCGTCCTTCCAGATCTATATGTCATTTCATCTTCTATATGATAACCATTTGAGGACATACTCTCACGTTTTCTTTTTGAGCTACCTTTGGATTTCTCTACCTTTCCATCGACGAATGACAGAAATGTTTGACGACGAGCAGAACGGGAGCGACTAGGACTGGTAGAATCAAGTTCCTCAGGACGCTGCCGGCTGAACTGGCGAAACATCAAGCAAAAGTACACAATGGGAGCAAGAATACATGCAATTCCACATATAACGAATAGCCCCCAGAAGCTTTGTAAGTCAAGCTCTTCTGAATCAGCACCAGAACTCTCAGAACTACAAGCATGTCTTGACAGCCATCGGTCATGAATCTTTTGAAGCTCACCATTCTCAGATAGAGCAAGAAGAGCAGTAGACATGTCAACAGCTAATGGAGAGTCTCTAGGAAATGCCTAAAACAAATTAAAGAACAAAAAATTAGAGATCATTTTCTGCACTTAACAGAATCAAGACAGGGTCTTCATGATCAAGACACTACAAACTCGGTCTATGCATTTTTATAGCTTGAGGAGGACTCTAGTTGAATATCATGCAAGGCACAACTTGAACAAAGTATTATATTGAGAATGTTTTATCATGGCATTATACTGCACTGATCATGCACATTGTTGAAAATTGCATTTAACTCTCTGCTTAAATATATTAGGTTCCTATTTTGTTATCCTAGATATGAGATAACTCACAAATCCCCATCCGCCTTTGGTGAACTCCTGGCCTCTAATTGAGAATTCACAGTGGTCCGAGAGGAAGAGCTCCACATATGGTCGCTCATCAATTACTGCAGCTACTCTTTTCCTCTCAAGGGCAAGGGCATATTCTTCTGGTGAGCCAAGTGGAACAAGTCTAGATTTTGGAATATTCAGTTCCTCTGTTAGATAGCCTTCAGCAAAAGACCCCACTTGGAAGCCAATTGGTTCATTGCTGGTAATTAAGGTATCAATTCCTTTGATGGGTGATGATAACTGCTGCACCGTGAGGATTGATGTCAGGCTTGCAGTGTAGCTTGAGTTGATTATCAGAACTACAAACAGCCAGATAATCAGTACAAGGCGTCCAAGCGTGCTCACTGTATTTTCTCCTGAAAATTTCAAAAGCTCCAAGAGTTGGTATAATGGATTATTCTAAGTTCTAAATTCTTGGTAGAAACAAGTGATATTGCCAAAATGGACAGAACTTACTATGGGCAAAAAACATTGTAGAGAAGCTGAACCTGCAAGGGGAAAAATGGAGTAAGGCAAGGGGTCAGAGAGACAATGAAAAAGGAATGGGCCAAACAGAAAGAGATGCAAAACAGAATTGTTTTTTAACTGTCTATATTTCAATTTTGCACATATGATTTCTCACGATCAGGATGAATGCATAGATATATTGTACATGTGCTGCATGTTCAGCGTAACAAAAACATCCATAATTTCACAACAAATAGAACTAACATATAAAACATTGACGTGCTAAGGGCGAAAGGCAAGAGAGAAAAAGAATATGACATATTTTCTCCTGTAATATTGTGGTAATTACGTGTTTTGTCACTCCAGCTAAAGAAAACACTAGAAGGTAAGGAATCTCTCCTCGGAGAGCTTCTCCCTTTAGACATTGGATAGACATGTAAGTAAAGAGGTTCTGCTGGTTGTCATTAGAAAGGAGGAGGCACAGATGGCTCCAATGTTATGCCTCTCGTAGAGATGACAATAGTGATCATATAATGATTCATACAACTTTTTTGGAACTGCTCAAATCATGCTTGATTTTCTTCTAACATTCAGAAGGACACTGTCATAAACTTTGACGAATTTCATAGGTTTATGTACTTACCATAAAATTGTAACAAGTTGCTGCTTAGGAGGGCCCCGGAATTCATCATTTCTTCTATGCTCAAGGATCCACACAACTGATCCCACGATGAGGAAAAATGCTGCTGTGACTGTCCACATCAACGGAGTAAATGGCCGTGAGAAGGACCAAGGACTTGAACTTATCTTTTTTACTGGAGCTACCACAACCAGCCCAGATTCTATATACGGCTGAGTAAAATCGACTATTTTCGTTCGGTTCGTCACAATGGCAATGTCACCTACCACACCATCAAAGACCTACAGAAACACAATGTCAGAATTGATCGGAAAAATTGTTACCTATCATTTTATCATTTAAGAAACCAGTTGCAGCTATTCAATGCAGTCTACTCACACCAGATTTGATATTACTGACAAGCTCATAATAGCTTGGGTTCTTATGCCCATCTCCAAATGGAATAAACCTGTATGGAAAAGCATAAGGCAGCAACTTAATTGCAGAAAGGAATACGTCTATGCAATATCCCTGCACCTTATCTGTGCCATTGACTAGCAAGACAAAGTCTCGGTAACTAACTCGTCTCGGAATTCCAATTCTTAATTCTCTTCCATTGTTAGGAAATACCCAACCACGAGGTCTTGTTGTTTCTCCTCCAGGCCATACCACAGTGTCTAAATGTTGGTTTGAACTAGAACGATTAGGCTTTTTCGCATAAAGTGGCTCTGGTGGCATGATGGACAGACCAGTGTAGTTAGACCAGTATCCGATCCGTCGATACCCGGTTGCAACCACATTAATAATATCATAAGAAGGATTTATCAGGGATCTGTCTTGATTAAACTGGATAGGGCCTGTCAGACCTGTCATATTTGTCTCCAGTATGTTCTTAAGCAACTGCTTCCCTCCATCAAATATATTCAACGCAGAAAGATTTAGATCCCGCCCACCAATACCACTTAATCTTGTATCATTGGAAAATGAAATGGCGCCTCCTTGATCTAGTAACAACCTCACTGCACGCGCAATCATCCAAACAGTATCATAGGCATATAGAGCATACGGATTAAACCCAATAGAACCATTGCTCAGCAGGTTCCACCGTGACATAAAATCCCTTTTCCTTCTTGAATCAGGTGTATGAGGGCGAAGTGTAAGTGCTCCTTGGATTGAGTTTGCTGTGTCTGGTTTAAGCGGGGAAGCAGAATCTAGAACAGTGGAGAGCCAAGTAGCAGTTATCCATACGTATCCTTTCTCCATCATTCCAAGGCTCTTGGCCACTTCAAAGACCAAGAGACCTGTTTTTGAAAAAGTGTTGAGAACAATAATTCGAGATTCCATCATTTGAATCTTAACTAATTCTCTCAAAACATCACTTCTTTTGGCATTTGGGTCCGGCGGAAGTGCAGATTTATAAGAAATTCTGCAACGTCTCTCTGCAAGTTTATCGCCTAATGTGATTATACCATTTCGGTTCTGATCATCATCACTGAAAACTGCAATTACTTCAGCCCAACCAAAATAACTAACCATCTCAGCAATGGCCATCATCTGGAATTCGTCATTAGGTGCTGTTTGAACAAAGAAAGGATACTGGAGAGGTGACAGGCTGGGATCTAGAGCCGTGAATGACAATAGTGGAACACAGAGTTCTTTTGAAAGATGTGATAGAACATGGGCCATCACCGAACTCTGTGGACCAATTATTGCTACAGTATCGGTCTCCATAAACTGCAATGCTGTGAATACCAAAGAAAGTCAAATCATAAGTATTGTTAATTATGTCACCATGAAAATAATCACCGCAAACGTAAGATTAAGCATTTTCATTAATCCTAATTCATTGTAAACGTAGAGTTCTAGTGACAGGTTATGAATGAAATCAACCAAAAATATATTAAAAGTTAGGAATAAGAGGAGATTGAAGAGAGCATACCTCCAATAATGCCAAGAAATGAGCTGAAGTTAGAATCATGCAAGGCTATTGACAATTTCCTTCCGCCAAGAACACTTGGATCAGAGTTAATATCATTCTCAGCAGCCTTCATTGCAACCTTTGCAACTTTCCCGTTAATAGTATTAAATGAGAATATAGCTCCAACATTTACAATATCAGGCTTCAAACCGTCTTCCGAAAATACTCCAATAAAGAGAACGAAAGTTGACAGCAGCAGCAGAACCAGGTTCATGGTGGTAACGAAGGACATATCTGACCACGGACCATATATTTTCAAGCATAAAATAGAAATGAATAAATGGAATGCACAAATTTGAATATTTATTTCCAACCAATATTAGAATCAAATTAACAGACTAACAGTATCGTAGACAGAGAGAATCATTCAGTTCCAAGGCAAGTAGCAACATGAACAACCCCAAAGGCAAAGGAAGCAAAAAGCATTTTTTTAAAGATCTTAGTTTATTAAAGTAAGTCTCACAAACGAACAAGACAAACCCATTTCAAATTCTGGCATGGAGAACAATTTAACCAACAGCACAACGCCTTATCGATTAAAAAACAGATAAAAAGCGACAAGCACAGCAAAGAAAGCACGAAATTTTGTACTCCGTCAACAGCAAACTGGATAAAGCAAAAAATACCCTCCATTAACAGTAAGCAAGGCAGCAAAACTAAAAGGTCAGGTGGTTTCTGGCTTCTCACGAGGGAACCAACACTCACCACAAGCTCATAGAAAAGACATAGTGATCGAATTTAGACGAAGTAGATGTGGAAAGACAACCAATCTTCCTGAAAGGATGGGCAAGAAACATTAATGCAAAGAAGCTCAAAAAGGACATGTCAATGGAAACAATAAGTAGAGCAGCAATTAGGATAGAGAATTTTCCATAAAGGAAAAAGCTTTGCGGGGTGCTACAGGAAAGCGAAAGGAGCCATTTTAGTATTATTTTATATGGATACAAATACTTCAAGATAGAGAAAAGGAATAACTTGCTTTGTTACGCTGCGTTCCGTAGAGTGTTGCTGAGTTACTGTTTCTCATTTTGCTTTATCTATGGTTTGTCAGAAAATAACAAATTGACAAGTCCAAGAATCTCTAAGAAAAGACATAATGAATTACTAATTTTAAAGAGTTATCAAGGCAAGAGACTTTTTCAAGGAAAGCATATATACCCTAAAAGAGATATGGCGATTGATTTGACCCCATGGAATGGAATTTAAAGCACTGGTAGTGGCCGGCTATAAAATACTGATAGTAGAGGTGGAAGCCACTTTCAGAGTCGCAACGGAACAGCCAAGCTATAAATGGGTTTACAGTTTTAATCATATTTTGATTAACCATATGATTCATTGATGAAAGTAATGATTTAGGCAGTGTAGGAAGAAGTTTAAAAAATGGGCATTTTTTTTTCCTTTTGTTTGTTGTTAATCTGGAATTCTCTATCGTGAAAAGGGAAAAAGAAAAACAATCATCTTGCTTTCACTTTCGATCCACATGAAAAATGAAGCACGCTTAGAATTTTAAATACCAAGTATTATCGATATTTGACTTTTGTCAGTATCTTATTAGAGCATATATGTTGATGTAGTGGGATGGTAGTTGGTAGGGCCTCTTTGGCATTGCCGAGTGACTTGGGCTGACTGAAATGGGTGGAACTACTCGTAGTTTCAGAGAGTTAGGCCCCCACAGCTTTAGCAAACTCAGCGCAGTCCTTCCGTTGAGGATTATAGTCAAGATTTTGTTTCAAAATGCACTAAACTAAAGGTAATTCATACAATGATTTAGATTTGGTGCTTCCTACACCAACACCATTAATTTACAGACAGAGATTAACTCTGTCAAAAACAAGTAAATAAAAAAAAAAAAAAAGAAATTTAACTATCCGATTAAGATGGATGGTGCTAGAAAAAGAAAAGTGAAGTGGTGAGGTGGTCCAGAAAAATGGTTGTAGAACCTCCTTTGGCAAGCAGCAATTGCTCCACCAAAATTTTCATGTCTAAAGCTTTAATTACCAAAATATACAATACAATTGCCGTATTTCCTTCATACTGTGCATCAAATTGAGGCTTTTTTATTTCAATATTATATATTTTTTTAATTTCCTAAAAGAGGCCATTACGGAAATAATTTCGAAAATGTGCTTTTTTTGGATATTTGTTGGAAACTCGCTCATCGAGTGTCCGCCAGCCTGCCTTCCAAATTTATTTTCTGGTTCGTCCAGAATACCCACCAAATAAGCCATACATGCTTAGAAAGCTTGTTCATTCTAATTTTATCTAAAAATATGAGAAAAATACACAAAAATGATTATCTTTATAAAAAAATAGTTCATAATACTGATTAAGCGTTAAAATAGAGTAGTATGAATAGCTCAAGGTTTGAGATTTTACTGTATTTATTCAATCACGATATCAAACATTTCGATACCCTATTTCATAGGCCAATCAATAAGGATTATGGGAAAAAAAATACAAACAAAAATTCATAAAGCCTATAACCTAATTAAAATATATGTTTTTTACGAGACTACAGTCTGGACTACAACAGTAGCTCATCAAAATCTCATCATTTGACAATCAAGCACAAGAGAACAAGATTAGATTCAATTCAATTGACATGCTTAACAATGAAAACATACTTTCAACCATTTAAGCTCAACAATTGAACATGTAAGCTTCTAAATTCATTAGCTTACCCAAGTTCAACTCAACTTAATTCATCTAGGTTCACCAATTAACCATCATTTATGTAAAACCCACTCAAGCACACTAAGATATCACCATGGCATAAACTAGCTAGAGCTTTTTAATTTGTTCGAATGGTTCACCTAGTTCAAGAAGCTATAATTTCTTCATTTTGCACTAGATTTAAGTTTTAATCAACTAGGTTTTAGTTCAAATCATCTCAAACTAGCTCAAATTAGCAAAATCATGTGAAATTAAATCAATCAAGCACAAGATCATCTTAAGCTAAGCTAGTTGAACTTGATTAACCTTTTTCCCTCTTATTAAAACACTATATAAAACTAAAGAATCATGATTTCTTCTTCTAAACGTCAGAATTTCAGCTCAATATCATTTAAGTCTAGCTTAATTAACCTTGAATCATAAAAATCCTATGAAAATGCATTAGTTGAAACCTAGGCTTGAAAATCTCATTTAGTTTGAACCAAGCTTAAGCTATCTAAACATGATTTCAAGTGAAATTGCAGTAATTTATCATATAATCATGCTTAGAATGGCATGAAGTCAAGTAAATCATGCTCAAAATCAAATCAACACGTCACAGCATCATGATTCAAAGTGGCCAAATATCAAAATGTGCAAGATCATCATGGCCGAACATCATTCAAGCATCAAGAAGCATGAATTGATCATCAAATTCATGAAATTAAAATGAAATTAAAGAGAAAAGTTAGAGATTATATCTATTCCAAGCCTCTTCCATCATAAAGATGATAAGAGCTTGAGAGAAAAAGAAAATTCTAGATTTTCCAAAATTTGTTAAGTGTTTAGAAGTTATGAGACTATAGCTAATCACCTCTATTTATAAGCCTCTAAGTTGGTAATTTAAGCTTTAATCACCCTTGGGTGATTTTAACTTAATCATTAACCTCCTAACTAATTTTAAAGGAAATTATAATTGTGCCATTAATAAATAGATGAACAAAATTAGCACATTATGCCCATGTTGAATTTGGCCATGACTATGTTATGCACTAATCTATGTACAACTTTTTATTCCATTCAATTAACCATGATTTGTCTATGTAAAATTGCAATTGAATATTCCTTCCCATAGTAAAAATGTGTCCTAATGACTTTATCAAGAAAAATATGAAAATTTCTATCCTAATCCTTTCAAATTAAGCCTTCAAGAATTCTCGGCTTTATGATTTGATTTCGATTACACCTTCTTAACCTAAAGTCCATGTCTAATTTCATTTTGGTGTAATCAATTTCAAAATACAAGTTATAAAACTCTTCTAATTTCAAAATCTAACTCTAGGTTGGAAAGTTGACATTTTACTGTTGACTTTGCCTAAAGTTTGACTTTTGTCATTATATTGACTTTTGATTATGACTTCTAAAACAAGTCTCTTTTCATCCAATATCATCAATAACCACTCTAATCATCTTACGAGATGCATCCTAGTCAGCTTTGAACATTTTTAGATTTTCAGGAGCCCAAGCTCGATCTTTTGAATTCAGCATCGAACCCTAAAATCAAATAATTAAGCCTAAATGCCTTATTGTGTTAAACCATGCTCTTTGGAGCAAACCAAAATCTCAATTAGACTTTTCTATCATCCATAACTCATCCAAGAAGATTTAAACTTAGAAAATTTCATCTAACTCCTAAAACTAAGAAAAAGTCAATTAAGAGCCTAAATAAAATAATGTGTCTACAGCTACTCCTTTTTTGTTTTTGTTAAGAACCTAGGAACAAGGCAAAGATTAAATAAACACAATTTTGTTTGGAATCTAATAAGCCCTTCTACAAGAAGGTTTTTTTTTTCTCTACAAGAAGGTTTTTTTTTTTCTTTCTTTTTGCACATGTCATATTTTAACTAACTATGCTAATAAAAAAGAAGTTAGTCCTCACCAATCTTTCAATTAATCAATGAGGTGCCAATTCTGCTAGTCTTCTACCTAACTAAACATATTGAACTTGACAAGAAAAGTAAAAATGGTGACTTTACTAGTATTCTCCATAACCAAGTAGACTAACACACTACCTACTTCATTAGTCTTTTGCATAACTAAATGAAGAGGACTTGACACATTGCCTACCTCACTATTCTTCTGCCTAATCAAGTGAAGAGGACTTATGTTGCTAGCTTTATTGATCTTCCACATAACCAAATAGAGTGGACTTACACATAATGCTTATTTTGATGGATTTAAACATTATTGAACGAAGAAGACTTGACTGAAAAACCTACTTCACTGATTTTTCACTTAATCAAATGAAAAGGACAAAAAAGAAAACTGACTTCATTGACATTCTACATAGTCAAATAAAGTGTATGAAAAGACCATAAACTTCACCCGTCTTTGTCATAACCGAATGAAGTTAAAAAAAGAAAATCTCTATCCGATCTTTCATTTAATCTGGGAGCTGGTTCAAAACCAAAATCATCGACCTTCTATAGGTCAAATGAAGAAGATAATTGACTTTGTTAGTCTTCTACCTAACTAAATAAAGCTAAAAAAACCTCTATTGATCTTTCATATAACCAGACAAAGTTGATTCAAACCTGACTACATCGATCTTCCACATAACCATATAAGACGAACAAAAGAAAAAAAAATTTGTCTATATGGAGCATACCTTCCCTACAAGGTGCCAATTTTGTTGGTTTTTTACTTAACCAATTAGACCAAACTTTCCTCTTTTTTTTCTTCTCTTAACTAGCTACTAAATTAGGTTTACTTATTAGGAAGGAATGATATTGTATGTGCTATCATCTGCTAGGGAATGATCTTTATTTTCATCGATGCCACTAGGGACATCTTTCTTTTGAATAGCTTCCTGTAATGCAACATGAATGCATTTGCATAATTCTCACTTTCATATTAATATGTAGTTACAACAAAAAAATTTATCTTAATGTCATTCATGATCCATTCTGCTTTAGTGAAGCACTTTATATGACAAATCTGTATTCACTCGTTTTTTTCAAATTCAATCATGGCTTCCATTACCATATTTCTCTTTCATTCTCATTTTTTTCTAAAAAAAATTAACACTCATTTCTTTCAGTTGAGCAACATCCTTCAAGCTTCATTATCATTCATAAATCTAATAATTTCTACTCCCATTTTCTTCTTTTCATCCTCATGCTTCTTTTCCTTTTCAATGCCTTTGATCTCTTCACTTAGGTAACTTTAAGCATTAGATCACCAAAATTTGAAGCAACTACCAAATTTTCGATGGAATATTGATGTTTTTTTTATCAAAATATTAGGCATCCTATGTTCATTCCTCATAAATTTATTAATCATTATTAAACAAATCAATAATTAATGACACACATAAAGATAAGCCAAGAAAATGACTTCATTGTGTATTTATTTCAATAATTGAAAATTCTTAACAATCAATCATTTGAAAATGCTAACACTTCACAAAAAGGTTTCATGAATGCTTAACAAAGAAAAAGATTCAACAAGTAGGCTTTTTAAGTATTGGGATCCTATATATTTTGAGAATGAATTTGGTTCAACTCTTTGGGATACCATCTGATAAATTAATTTATTTAGATGTAGCTTTTCTTCTAAAAACTTGTTTAGACTATGCTGCGTCTTTTTCTTTTTAGCTATAGACATCATCTAAACAAGAGTGAACAATTTCTCATAGCCATATCAATTTTGGCATTTAGTGTGGAATCTTGTAAACCCAATAACCCTTGGCCTTTACCTCTTGCCAAATCCAATAATTTTTAGAATTTGTCTTTACTCCATCTTTTTAAGCATAATACTTCTTCACCCTATCAGAATTTACTGTACTGGGCAATTCATTTCTATCCATCTCAATCAATATCAGGGCTTCTCCAGGGAATGTTATTTTCACCCTATAAGGCCCTTCCCAATTAAAACTCCACTTACCTCGGATATCTTTTTGGATCAGAAAAATTTTTCTAAACATAAGCGTACCCTCGTGAAAAAGGACAAACTTTTCATTTTATGGTCTCATCATTCTCTTTTGATATATCTGCCCATGACAAGTAGCTCCCAACCTTTTTTTCCTTAATGAAATTGAGTTATTCATACAGAAATTTGACCCATTCAGGCTTCTCCAGTTCGTCTTTTATCAATACTTGTAACTGAAGGAATTTCCACCTCTATTGGTAGCATCGCTTTCATCCAATAGACCAAGGAAAATGGGTAGCACTTATAAAGGTACGAACTTAAGTTTGATAGGTATGTAGAGCAAATGGCAACTTCTTATGGCAATATTTATATGCCTCGGTCATCTTTGACACAATTTTGTTTTATGTTCTTATTAGCTGCTTCTACTGCCTCATTTATTTTTAAGTGGTATGTTGTCAAATTATGATGCATGATTTTGAATTATGCATACACTTCACGCATAATTTTGTTTTTAGATTTGAAGCATTATTAGTAATGATTCTTTTTGGTATTCAATACTTGCATATTATTTCTTTTTTACAAATTTGCATACCACTAACTTAGTCATATTAACATAAGAAGCAGCTTCCATCCATTTGGTGAATTAAGTTATTGCCACCAGGATGAAGTGGTGCCCATTTGAAACCTTAGGTTTAATTAGACCTATCATACCCATGGCTGTGGATATGTTATCACATGCAACTATGATGGAGATGCATTAATCTTATCTAAGTATATCTGACTCTGGTGACATTTGCACACATACTTAATCACCCTCCATGTTCAACCAATAATATTCTAACCTCATAATTTGCTAGGCCATCATATGTCTACTAAGGTATGTCCTACATTTCCCCTCATGGACTACTTCTATCATTTTTTTTTAGCTTCCTCAACATCTACACATCTCAAAAGCACTTGGTCTCAAATCTTTTTGTACAGGACTTCAACATCAAAAATGAAATTCATGGCCATTCTTTGAATAGTTCTCTGATTATTTTCAACAACATGATCTGGATACTATTAATCCTTGACATACTACATAATATCATAATACCACTATTAACCATCCCTTTCGACCTCTACATTATGGCAGTAAACAAGGACATCATGAATACTCATCTTAATTGGCATCAGTTCACCCCTATTAATTACCTTTATCATGGCAGAGAAAGTAGCAGATGCATTGGCGATTTGATTCTCCTCCCTGGACAAATGCTGAAAATCAACCATCTCAAATCCTTTCATCAGTTTGAAAGTTAACTTCTTATACTGTACCACCTTCCCATCACGGGTTTCCCATTTAGCCTAAAGCTGATAGATCACTAGAGCTGAATGCCTATATACTTTTAAGGATTTCACCTTTCGTTCCATAGCAACTTGCAACCCCATAACACATGCTTCATACTTTGCTATATTATTGGTGCAATCAAAATTTAGTCCAGCAGTAAGTGGATAATGATCCCTATTTGGGGAAATTAATATCGCTTTTATACCACAACCCATGGCATTAGCAGCACCATCAAAGTACATCTTCCAAGTTCTTTCTTCGAGTAACATTTTTTCCTTTTGAGATATGCACATTAAATCCTCATCGATAAATAAAAATCCAACGACTTATAATCTTCCATAACTTGATTTGCTAGGAAGTCAACTATTGCACTACCCTTTATGGCCTTTTGATTCACGTACACTATGTTAAACACTGAAAGCAATACTTACCACCTTGTAGTCTTTCCTAAAAGAGTCGAAGCTTTACATTGTACTTAATTGAATCAAACTTTGCAATCAACATGGTTGTGTGATAAAGCATATACTGCTAAGCCCCGTGCTGCCCTACCCAATACATAACATATCTTGTTTATCAATAAGTTATTTACCTCATAGTTGTAAACTTCTTGATGAGGTAATAGATCACTCATTTTTCTTCCTTGTTTCATTATGTTACCCCCGCATATGACCCATAGACTTTTCAAATACTCAATGATCATTCAGGCACTTGTGGGTTAGTGGATTAGAAAGATAGTGCTTTACTTTCTTAAATGCTTTTTGACATTCATTATTCCATTCATCAGAGTCTTATTTTTGTAAAAGCCAAAATACTAGATCACACTTATCCATGATCTTGTATATGAACCTAGTAATGTAGTTTAATTTTTTCGATAAATAAAGTACCGTTTTTTGTACGAGATGGTGGCTAGTCCTAAATATCCTTAACCTTTGCAAGATCCACTTCTATTCTTTTTTCACTAACCATAAAGCCTAATAATTTCCTGAAGGTAACGTCAAAAGTACACTTAGCTAAATTAAGCTTAAGTTGGAATTTTTTCAACTTTCCAAACAATTTTCTAAGGTTTCCAACATGTTCACTTTCTTTAGCGGACTTGGCAATCATATCATCAACATACACTTCTATCTCCTTATACATTATGTCATGGACCAAAGTCACCATGGCTTTTTGGTATGTTGCCTCAATATTCTTCAAATTAAACTGCATCACTTTAAAATAGAGTGTACTCTATAATGTCAGAAACATGGTTTTTTCCATATCCTCTAATGCCATGAAGGAAAACAAAGAATTCTTTGCTATGTTGTCGACCAATTTGTCTATATGAGGTGGTAGGAAATTATCCTTAGGGCTCGCTTGGTTCAAATCTTGATAATCCATGCATATACTTACTTTTTCATATTTCTTTTGGAGAGGCATAATATTTGCCACCTGTTCTCCATTTCTAAAAACGTAGCATCTCTTTACTTTTGCACCTCTCTTTTATTTTTAACAGCATCTCTGCTTTATCTTCTTTAACTTCTACTGTATTAGTTTACATCTGAGTTTTATGAAAGCCTGTGCACTACAATGTCTATATCCAATCTCCATATATCTTGGTATGACCAAGTGAATGCACCCTTAAACTTCTTCAAAAGAGTAATCAACTCTTTCTAAGTGGATGAGGATATTATAGTCATAATTTTGACTTATCTTTTACATTTCTCTAACCCTAAATTCACTATTTCTAAATATTCCTTATGAGGCATGATTTATCTCTCCTCTTATTTGATCAGTCTTGCTAAATCCAACAGGAAGTCATAGTATCTAGAATTTTCATTAGAATATACCTCATCCTCATGAAATGATTTATTAGAATCGATCCTTAAAGAGTCAACCCTAATCTCCATATCTCTTATGTCAAGATAACTGAAAAAGTTTTAAGCATTGAAGCTTTAGGTGCATATATCAAGACATTGCAAAATAAGATATATTATGGTATCAATGATGTTGGTTTATTCTAGAAAAATATAATTAATAAATTAAAGAAATAAAGCATTCACAAGCATATAGAGACACATAAATATGAAAATGCATCATTGCTTGTTATTTATTTAGCATTACTAATAAACTAAGCCTAACACATAAAACCACTAAGTATTGTTGGGCCTTAACATTTAGGATGAAGTATTAATATCCATTAAAGAAAGGCATACAATCTATAGAAATCTCAACTCATTTCAAATCTGGTGATCATAGGCAACCAGAATATCTAGATCTAAGATCCCTTGCTCTATCAATAGAGAAATTGAAATTCTTAAAGGCCTCTTTCAACAAAACCAGGACCTTTCCCATATGGCTTCCCTTATTTTAGTTTGGACAACCCATAGAATGAAAAATGTCCTAAAGAAAAGCAAAAGTCCTTCCATCCATTCTAAGCTCAAAGCCTATCTTCTTAGCCATCGTCTTATCTTTAGCCTTCTCGGCTAACTTTTTCTTTTGAGTAGCACTTGATTTATATCCTAGCCTATTATTCCAATATGATTAACCACTCTCAAGGCTTTGGTCATTCCCTGTAGATGCTTTCCTAATCTTTTTCCAACTTGGCAATCTTTTTTAATAGTCATTTTCAATCCCATCTTGATACTCCGAGACAGATGAGGTCGAATAGTTAACAGTTTTTCCCTTATATATGTGGCGTTTACAAACTCAAAAAATTAAAAAGAAAGATCAAGAACTCTTCATCATAATCAATATAAGGTGCATCAGTAGACGTGATAGCCATAATGTTTTCTTCTCCACCAATGACAACCACCTAATCATCCAAAATAAATTTCAACTTCTAGTGCAATGAAGAGGGAACTACCCTTGCAGAATGAATCTAAGGCCTATCTAACATATAGTTATATGAAGGTGCGCTGTCTATCACTTGAAATTCCATTTTAAAAGTACATGGATCGATTTTTAAAGGAATCGTGATTATACCAACCAGCTCTCACCTAGTCCTATTGAAATATGGACAATAGTATGACTATTCTTGATATGTGAGGCATCATCTTGGATCTTTTGCTAAGTGACTAATAGTAACACATTAGTGTGGATCCATTATCGATCAACACTCATAGTAAAGTATAAACTTTATAGTTGATAGTGATATGCAAAGCCTTCACACTACCCCTCCTTCTTGAGAGGATTTTATCATCACTGAATGATATGAAGTTGTCAGCTAATATGTTATTCGCTAATCGACCTATTTTGTCTACGAAAATATTAGGCACCACATATGCCTGATTTAATACCTTCAACAAAGCCTTCTTATGTGGTTTTAAATTCAATAACAAGGAGAACATCGATATCTTAGAGGCTACTTACTTAACTACTCTACAATGTTATACTTACTATGCTTTATAATCTTTAAGAACTTTTTAGCTTCACCCTACTCAGAAGCTCTTTCACTTTTTTAGAAACAATCTCCATTACTACTTCAAGCTTATCTTTAGTATTATCAACAACCATCGATTTTCCTTTTTCAACAATAGGCAGAGCATAACATTTCATACTCCTAGTCATGTGACTCATTCTTATAATAACATCAGCTTGAATATTTGGTTCTCGAGATATCATGGTATCAATATTATACTTTCATGGAATTGTTTTTTGTATGGAAATGGCATAGGGATTCTAATGGTGTGGGGATCTTAATAGTCATTTTTAATCCTGTCCTTATACTCTGAGATAGACAAGGCTATATAGTTGGTAGTCCTTCCCTTAAATACATGCAATTCACAAACTTAAAGGATTGGAAAGAAGGATAAAAAAACTCTTCATCATAATTAATATAAGGTGCATTAGTAGACATGGCAGCCATGATCTTTTCTTTTCCACCGATGACAACCACTTTATCATTCACAATGAATTTCAACTTTCGATGCAATGAAAAGGGAACTAGCCTTACAGAATGAACCCAGGGCCTACCTAATAGACAATTGTATAAATGTACAATGTTTATCACTTTAAATTCCACTTCAAAAGTAAATGGATCAATTCTCAAAGGAACTATGATTTTATCAACCACCTTTCGCCTAGTCTTATCAGAAACATGGACAACAATATGATATTCTGGATATGCGAGGCATCAACTTGCATCCTCTACAAAGTGGCAACAACACGTTCAGTGTGGACCAATTATTGATCAACACTCACAGTAGAGTATAGCCTTTGTAATTGATAATGATATGTAGAACTCTCACACTACCCTCTCTCTTATTATTGATATGAAGTTGTCAGACAATATGTTATCCACTAACCAACCCCATTTATCTATGAAAATGTTATGCACCACATACATCTAATTTAAAACCTTCAGCAAAGCCTTCTTATGTGGTTTTGAATTTAGCAACAAGTATAACATCGACATCTTAGCATGCTGCTTATTCAACTACTCTATAATCCTATACTTACTATACTTTATAAACTTCAATAACTTTTTTGCTTCCTGCTCACTCACTAGCTCTTTTATTTCCTCAAAAACAATCTTTATTATTATTTCTAGCTCATCTTTAGTCTTGTCAACAACTACTAATTTTCTTTTTTTGATAGCATGAGGAGCATAACACCTCCCACTCCAAGACATGTGACTTATTCTTGTCACAGCATCAACTTGAATATTTAGTTTTCTAGGTATCACGATATCAAACTTGTATTTACATGGAACTGCTTTAAAACTCTTGTATGGAAATGGTGTGGGACCTTAAGGATTATCTGAGAAGTTGCTGTAATAGTTACAATGCTGATAGTAGACTTCTCGTAGTAAATAACCATTGGTTTACAAACTTCTAATGGAACTACCACAAACCCCTTACCATCCATGTCTACCAGCTTAACTCCCTGTTCTTGTAGTTTTTTATAAAATTTTATATCTTTGTTATCCATCAACTTTTGAGCAATAGCTCTAAAATTATTATAACTTTGCAACTATTGTCCATCTATACTATGAAACGTGAAACACCTCCCTGAATTACCCACTGAGATCAACTTTCCTAAGATCTTTTAGCTTTCACCAAAGCTTCGCAGACCACTCTCAAAGAAGTTTTCACCTCGTTTATACTCGTCTTTACCATACATGCCTTTTCTACCATTATTATATTTACTTTATGTTTAGTGTGATTAGGCAAAGGGTTTTTAGCAACATTAGGACTAAGTCTAGTTTTGAATTTCAGCTTGCTAGCATCAATAAGACCTTGAACCTTTCTCTTAAATGCCAGATAATTCTCTATCAAATGCCCCTATCCACCCCCATGATACTCACATATGGCATTAGTGTCATAAAATTTCAGGGAAAGAGGTTGCAAAGGTGTGACATAGATTGGTGCTACCAATTACCTTTGAAGCACTTATGGGTACAAGTCATTGTAGAACATCGAGATTGGATTGAATTATTATCTATTGTAAGCTAGTCTAGTGAATCTAAGGTTTTTCATGGTAGTTTAGGTCTTTTAGGTACTTTGGTTACTGCTTTATGGGTTTATGTATGCTGGGTTATAAGAAGCAGTGTATACAGGCTGGGAAGCAAATGAGTAAGAGCTTAAAATTAGTCGGTGTACCATTGGGTAGTATGGATAGTCAAGTATAGGGCTTATGGGTGCACTATTATTAATGCTAATAGCATTAGCTTTTCTCTCTTTCTTTTTACCTAATGCTGGTTTCTTATTTCTCTAAGATTAACTATCTGACATCTTGCCACTTTTAATTGCACTTTCGATCATCTTTTCAGGTAGCACCATATCGATAAAATTCTTAGTGACATTATCAACCAATCACTCATAAAATAGAGCTTTCAAGGGGCTAATGGAAATGATTATCATCTCTTTCTCCGTTAAGGGAGGAATTACTTATGCAGCTTTTTTCCTCCACCTTTGGGCATATTGTATGAACTTTCATTAGACTTCTTCTCCATATTCTATAGTGACATACGGTCGAGTGTCTAGTCTATAACATGTTTGTACTATTCGAAGGAAGCACAAGCCAAATCCAACCAATTTTGGATCATAGCTTCATTCAACCCTATATACCATGAGCTGCAACAATGGTCAAGCTATCCTGAAAATAATAGATCAATAACTTCTTATTATTTTTGGACCCTATCATCTTGTGGCAATACATCCTAATATAAGCAAATGGGCATGTGGTACCATTATACTTTTTAAACTCTAGTGTCTTGAATTTTAGAGGAATGGCCAACTCAAACACCAAGCCCAACTCTTTCGCATCCACGACTCTAAATTTATTTACTCTTGCTATGGCTTTCAGTCATTTTTGTATGACTTGTAACTGTGTCTGTTCCTTTTTTGCATACATAGATCTTTTGTCTAAGCCTTCTAACTCAACAGACTCAAAGAGATCAAGGACTTATGGGTTTACTAGAATCGATCTTAAATTCAACCCTTTATCGATAATCATTTAAGGCACTACAAATTCAAGGTGTCTATGCACCATAGGAGCAATTCTAATAAAAGGTAGAGTTTAAAGTGCTTA
This sequence comes from Adansonia digitata, assembly GCA_029448705.1. NCBI lineage: Eukaryota > Viridiplantae > Streptophyta > Magnoliopsida > Malvales > Malvaceae > Adansonia > Adansonia digitata. The sequence continues at coordinate 911,525 of JAQSVH010000004.1, forward strand.
AACCAAAGGCACTACATTTTCTATCCTTGTAGCATTCATAGACTCAATAGATTTTCTTTTAGGATCAACTTCCTTGAGTTGAGAACTCGAGCCTTCAACTTGTTTCTTCCTTTAAGTAACTAATATCAACAATTCCATGATCTTAGCCAATTGCAACCTATGTTCCTTTTAACCCTTTATCATTCATTCATAAGCTTCCTCTGCTTTTTTTTATCCTCGCTGCAAATTGTTTTCCATATTTCTAATACGAACCGAGTCTTATATTTTCACTAAATGGGTACTTCACACCCTTCCCTATGTTTGCAATTTCTTTCCTTCACCAGATTTAGAATCTCGTATTATGACTATTATGTATGGTATGACATGAATGCAAATGCATACATACAAAAGAATGTGTTAGCATGAATGCAATGACATAAATAAGATGCAAACATGTCAAAGGCATTGGCTAAGTTAGTAGCGCTAATTTAAAACTGTTATCTATATCAGTTATAGTATTAAAAAGCTGAGTTTCAAGAACCTTTCAATACAAAACTGTTTGAATTACATCCATTGGCAAAAAATAAAACCATTTCTAGTTTTATCCATCCATCAGGAGTGTGCACCATTTTTGCTCTTCTTCCTTAATAAGAACATCAAATATCCTGGGAGATCTGGGTTCCACCTTAATGTCACTCTGAACTTGTAACCGAGTAAGAGCACAATCCTTCTTCTTTTGGCTTACTAGGAGACTAACCAAAAACCTGACTACCCATTCTGTATTTTTTTTGGCTCTATCCTTTTATAGGTCTATTTCCTTGTTTAGTTTTGCTATTTTGGATTCCCACTCTTTAAATGACTTACCAACCTCAATACTTTTCAAAACATGCCTAAATTGTTTGTTACCCTGATGTTATTCCTCCATAATTTGTTTGACATCATCCTTTCTCTTATGGAGCTTTTTTAATTGCCAGTCACATACAGCTTGATCATACTTTAGTTGCTTATTGTCGACCTCTAAATAAGTAATTTAGTTGCCCTTTCTCTGATGAAAATGCTACTCATTCTAACTCAAATTCTTTCTTCAATAATTCAACCTTGAACAGTGATTCTTGTGCTAAAATAATTGCATCTTCATTCAAAAATAGAACAGTGACATTGACTCGATTATCTCTTTAAAACTTATAAGTTAGAATCATATCATCTCGATGCCAAGCCAACTGCATGCGATAGGTCTTTCTCCATTCATCAGCCATGGCTTGTATTCTCTTTATATAACCATTTCCTTTATATGCAAAATCGAGCCTAGCTAGATCATGATTGGAGAATGAATTGTCGAGACTTGAACTGCCTTTGAAATCTCAAAAGAGCATAACTAATATTACCCAAGATCCTTAGCAAGGGTACTTAATTTCAATGTTTGCATTAGTATAGAATAACTTGATTCCATAGTGCTTTTCATGTGACATCATCCTTTTTAGGTTCCAAAATACTAACACCCACTGATCTTTGATATAATCACTAGGCCACTCTTTTTTATGGAACTACGTGATCATAGAGAATGACCTAGTACACATTTAGATATTAGCTTTTGCATCTTTCCAAATATGATGATGGACCCATATCTAAGACAATGGCACACACCTACGAAACCTACTCCTAGCTGTTCTCCTGCAAAAGTTTAAAGACCATATCATTTTGGCTAGAATCACCATAACTATACATTAACTGATCAAAGAAATCACCATTGCTACATTAATATGCCTCAAAGTCATGGGAAGTATCACTAATCCATAAACAACCAATACAAAGATATCATTTTTCTTTTTCGGGTTTGGACAATTATCCATCAGATCCTGTAACTTATGCCATGATATGCAATTGCCCTGGCCCTTTTAAACTACACATGCCCTAATTCGAGTCTCGAATACTCCAATAAAATTAGGCAACCATATTTTCAGTGTTGATGGATTAGACTCCTTAATATACACTCGATCGAGAATGACACGCTTAATCTGCAAAAAGATAGTATAATCCTCAATCATTATCCTAAATTCCAAAATTGCACCACAGCTCAGAGCAATCCCTTATCTATACTTGGACTAATAAGGTTATATCTCCATACTTTTAGGTGAACAAATCTTTCTTGGTACTATCCCATTGATCCCATGTAGCCCATAAATTTACCAAGTCATTTTGCCAGAATTCAATGTTGACCTGGACTGAAAATGATAGGACATACCAAACTTTCAGAGTATCCTTATTACTTTTGGATCTCTTCCAACCAATTGTTCACTATAGAGTACCTTTCCTTTGTCGATATCATACGTTCTCCTATATTAATTGATCCTTAGGATGGATATTGTCCCTTTTATACCAATAGTCTTAGGATGCACCAATGATGATGTTAAAATGCATGCAAAGCAAACAAACAACGCAACCAAAATCACAGATTAGTCATGTATAGAATAATGCATATATTTTAAATGCTCCTAAAATGTTTATTCCCAGGCTTCACAGCCTTTGGAATCAAAGGGACACATTATTTTGGTATTAGCATATATACCCTTTAACTTGACTTTAAAAAACTAGCCTCATTTGATACACGATCTTAATTTAGGGCACCGATTCCTTTCAAGACATTTTTCTTGAAATTGAGCTATCATGATGCTTCTAGTGTCATGTTAGACATCAATTTGACAGAGTAATAGTATGTTGAAACATTCTCAGAATTACAACATTCATGATTCCAAAACCCTTGAGATGTTCGTTCACCTCACTCAGTTGTATTATTTGAATATAATGTAGCCATCAACTCGATAGCCAAACGGTAAGTTATAATCAAATAAAAATATAAACTAGTATCAATGAGATGATAAATATCCTAAGTGATGAAGTATAACACTTAAGATTCGAATTCAAAAAAAATAAATCGAGAGAAGGTTAGAAGTATTTCCAGTTTGTACTTGAACTTCAAGTTCTTGTAAACTTTTAGGTATGGTTAACTGAATTTGGCTCTTATGACTCATTATATGCATGTTTAAAACAACCTCTAATGTATGTGGTCTCCAAATCGTTCTCTTTATCTAGTAAGGATAATCGAGGCACCCTTATCTTAGGCCCATCGCATGCTTGCAAAATGGGTTAAATCTAGGTAAGTACATTACTTATGTTTATATGAACAAATCATAAAAACAATAGCAACACACCCCAAAGGCTTTAGCCAACCATATGGATTATTACTCATGCTATCGGTTAACAACCCCATATATCCTGAAGTATGCCCAATATCTCTCATGGCATTGCACTCGATAGAAAGTCTAATGCATATACTAGTGTAGTATGTGCCAGGAAAGCTCCAAACCTGGATCTCACTTCATCATCTGAGATATATATCAATTATTTTGGTTTTTTATAAGCAAGAGAAGCATCAAAATTTTTTTATTTGAGCATTGCAACATGGTTAGTGCACATGACAATATCATAATCGATCAATCAATCAATCACAATGACAAATATCAAGGGGATTATAATTGAACACTAACTAAAACTAAAATTGAGAAAAATTAAAACGCAGATAGCATCTGATTGTCTGAGGCTTGACTTTCTAAGTATCTCCAACAGAGTCATCAAAAATCTATCGTAATATATCAAGATATAAACCTCAATATATTAGAGCCGACAACATTTTAAATCATCATAGGGCCCTAGCTACTTAGACGAATCGCTCATCTGAAACTCTTATACCAAAATATGAAACTGACTTGTTGAAAGAGTCGCCACTTATCTATTTTGGCTATGGTATTATCGGTCACATACTAAAACCATTCACTAAAGAGTTACGAAGCTTTAAAGGAATGATTTTATGATCTGTGTATACAAAAAATCTATAAAGTTGGGCTCGGGAGTCGATTACACCATAAGTAAGGTCTTGATCTTTCTCATGATGCCCAGTATTTGTTATCAACTAATCATTTGTATGCGAATGTGTTTTACCTCGATTTCAATCATATATGTTTAACCATAATCTCCTTTTATTTATTCCAAAATCAAACAAATATCACTAAAAAATATGTCCCAGTATTTCTATCAGGACTAACTTGAATTTATAACTGATTTGGACTAGAAAATTCATTTATAAAGGAAAATTTCTATTAAACACTTGACCCCAAAAATATTCACTTATTGACTCCATTTTCAGTAATTTTTTATTAGTTTTGACTCTTTTAAAAGAAATCATGAAAATAGTATACTTGGACTAAATTGAAGAAATCATAACTTGGAAAACAATACTAAAAATCAACTTTATTTAATCCAACTTGGAAACTTTAATATGAGTTACTGAGGACCCTCTATTAGACACTCCTATACCTATTGAGACACTAAACATGAGTTTCAAAATCAATTTTGAGGGATCCAAATGCCTCAAACTAGTAAACACCCAACTCGAAGAGATTCAAAACAGGGACAGATTTAATTCTTCAACTCTCTAAATTTATTTCAAGTTATTTCTATCACATAAAATCACTAAATCAAATTTTAATGAATGCTGACTCACTACGCTTCACCTTAAAATATTCAAAAATGTCAAAAAAATCATTTTAGCTATCACGTGAATTTTTTAACTGGACACTACTGCATTACACAACATGTTCCACTAGCATGCCTTTCAGATTTTCTTCCTAGTTTATATAGAATACCCATTAGACAAGTCATACATGCTTGGAAAGCTTGTTCATTCTATTTTTACCTAAAAATATGAGAAAATACACAAAAATGATTATCCTTATCAAAAATAGCTCATAATACTAAAATCAAGCACTAAAATAAAGTTGTATAAACCATGTAAATTTTAGCATTTTATTGTATTCATTCAATCATTAAATCGAACATTTCAATAGCCTATTTTGTAGTGAAATCAATGAGGACTAAATACTAACAAAAATTCATCAGGCCTATGACCCAGTCAGAATATATCTTTTTTATGAGACTACAATGTTGGACTGCAACAGTAGCTCTGACTCAACTTATGATCATGAAACCTTTTGTCATATTTTTAAAACACATTTTCGAACATTTGAACATCTAGCAACAAGACTAGATAGACTCTACAAATGTCACATATGAGGAATCATCAAAGACTTCTAGTGCTAAGACCTAGAAGTATGTTTTTCAACAGTGGCGATATGCTTCGAAGTCATACGAATAAGTCCTCTTTTATCGCTTTTATTCATTATTATTTACTCTTATCAAGTGAATGGCAAGCTAATGCCACTCACATATGTACTGAAACTAGCACCTAAATGACTCTAAACAGCACAATTTGACACATTTAAATAAAACCTAATGACTCACAGTAAGGCTCCTCAAGTTTTAAACTTAACAAAGCATATTCAAACACTTACTTTTATTTTGATACAAATCAGCTTTAATTCAACCTATTTTATTTAATATCCCCAAGTTATTCATTAAAAAGCTTATTAAACAAAACCAAACCTTAATACACCTATTGATTACATGAACCAAACCTTGCCTGTGGGGGATTTTTTTTAAGAAAATAAGGTTTTAAACAACCTAAACATCCTATCATGCATTTTATCAAACATATAGAATATTAACCTATGGTTCCAACAAATAATCATCCGTAAAACGTATTCTAAACACAAATTCAACATGGCCAATTCATTCATGCTTATCTAATCATCAACTCTCATTAAAATCTTATCACTTAACAATCAAGCACAAGAAAACAATCTTAGATTCAATTCAATCAACATGCTTACCAATCAAAATATGCTTTCAACCATTTAAGCTCAACAATTGAACAAGTAACTTCTAAATTCATCAATTAAGCATAAATTTCAACTTACCTAACTTCAACTTAACTTAATTCATCTACGTTTCACCAATTATGTATCAATTATGTAAAGCCCACTCAAACACACTAAGATATCACCATGGTCGAACCTATTTAAAGCTTTGTATGTTGTTTGAATAATTCATTTAGTTCAAAAACCTATAATTTCTTCATTTTGCACTATATTTAAGTTTTAATCACCAGGTTTTAGTTTGAATTAGCTTAAACTAACTCAAATTAGCAAAATCATGTGAAATTAAATCAATTAAGCACAAGATCAGTCTAACTAAGCTAGCCAAACTTGATTAACCTTTTTTCTTTTGTTCAAACACTATATAGGCTAGAGAGTCATGATTTCTTCTCCTAAACTTCAAATTTTCATCTCAATATCATTTATAACTCAATTAATCTTGAATCATCAAAATTATATGAAAATGTGTTTGTCGAAACTTAGGTTTAGAGATCTCTTCTAGTTTAAACCAAGCTTAAGCTATCCAAACATGATTTCAAGTTAAATTTTAGCAATGAATCATGTAATCATGCTTAGAATGAAATGAAATCAACGATATCATAGCTTAAAATCAAATCAATGCATCATAACATCATTATTCAAAGTGGCCAAATATCAAAAGGTTTAAAATCATCATGGACCAACATTAATAAAGCATCAAAAAGCATGAATCGATGATCAAAATCATGAAACTGAAATGAACTTAAAAAGAAATGTTAGACATTATATCTACTCCAAGCTTGTTTCCCTTATAAAAATGATGAGAGCTTAAAAAAAAAAAATTTTAGATTTTCTAAAATTTGCTAAGTGTTTAAAAGTTATGAAACTATGGCAATCACCCATATTTGTAGGCCTTTAAATTGGTGATTTAAGCTTTGATCACCTTTGGGTGATCTTAGCTAAATCACTAACCTCCTAACTAATTTTAGAGAAATTACAATTATGCCATTAATGAATAAATGAACAAATAAATACATTATGCACATGTTGATTAGCCATGACTGTGTTATGCACTAATCTATGTACAACTTCTTCTTTATTCAATTGACCATGACTTATCTATATAAAAATGTAATTGAATGTTCTTTCTTGTAGTAAAAATGTATCTTAACAATTTATGTCCAGAAAAATCTAAAATTTTCTATCTAGAACCTCTCGAATTAAGCACTTAAAGATTTTTGGCTTTCTAAATTCCTAAGATCTTTTAATGACCCGGTCTTGATTACACCTTCTTGACTTAGAGTCCATGTTCAATTTTTGTACAACTTCTTCTTTATTAAGTTGACCATGACTTGTCTATATAAAAATGTAATTAAATGTTCTTTCCCGTAGTAAAAATATATCCTAATGACTTGTATCCATAAATATCTAAAATTTTCTATCCCGACCTCTCGAATTAAGCTTTTGAGAATTCTTAGCTTTCTAAATTCCTAACATCCTTTCATGACCTAGTCTTGATTGCACCTTCTTAACCTAAAGTCCATGTTCAATTTCATTTTGGTGTAATCAATTTTGAAATCTGAGTTATAAAACTCTTTCAATTTCAAAAATCTTATTCTAGGCTAAAATGTTGACTTTTATAGTTGACTTACCTAAAATTAACTTTTGTCACTATGTTAACTTTTGATTTTGACTTCTAAAATACATATCTTTTTATCTAAATATCATCAATAACCACTCTAATCACCTTAAAAGACATACCATAGTAAACTTTTGACATTCCCTTATTTTTAAGCTAAGGCTCTGATTTTTGGAATCTGACACCTACACTTTATATCGAACTATTAAACCCAGATGCCTTATTATGTTAGACTAGGCTCATTGAAACAAACTAGAACCTTAATTCAGCCTTTTCTCATCTATAACTCATCCGAGAATATTCAAACCTAGAAAATTCCATCAAATGCCTAAAATCAGGAAAAATCAATTAGGAGCTTGGACTAAATAAGGGGTCTATAAGAATCATATATCATCAAAGGTATTATCTTATCTACTAAAATTTTATTACTCATATATTTAAAACATTTCAAATTTAAAATTTTATAACTAATAAATTAATAACTTTTTGAACAGGATTATAATGGCGAGTTACAACTAAGTAAATGTGTTTTGGAAGAACCACATCCGTGTATCATAGACTATTTAAGGTCATTCAAATTTTACCATGTAGCTTTAGTTTGAGCCCTTCAATATGAGCTTGGACTAATAAAAGCCTTGATTGACTGATGGGAAGCCAAGAGTCATATATTTCATCTTTCTTACAATGAATTCATGATTATCTTAAAAGATGTTGCATTTCAACTGGGACTACTGTTGATGGTAAGGTAGTAACAAGGGGAAATCTATTGGAATAGGATGATATGTGTCTTGAATTATTGGGTGAGATGTCTCCAACTATTTATTTAGATGGCTAAAGACTTAAAATAATTTGGTTGAAAAAACTTCCACTAGACTCCCTCAAAATCTAACTATACAAAATGTAGAATACGTTGCTAGAGTATATATTTTACACTTAATTGGAGAAATGATAATGCCAAATAAATCTAGCAATCAGGTTCATTTAATCTATCTTCAAATTTTATGAGATTTCAAGGAAACTGAAAAATATACTTGGGGTTTAGCCTGTTTAGGGTCTTTATATAGGGAACTTTGTGGGGTCATAACTAAAGAGACCCATGACATGGGTGCTTGTTTATGGCTACTATAGTTGTAGGTTGGTATCGAATGCTATTTCTTGCACTGAAAGTTAGTGCACAACTTGTATACCCTCTCTCATTAAGGTAATAATCTTAAGTAATTTATTTATATTGCATTAGTGTTGAGGTTATACTTATCTATAAGTTATTAAAATTTTATATATATTTGAATAGATAGTGAGGTCGAAAAAATTACACGTATACTCCAATTAAGATTAAAAGTATCAGAGCAAGACTTAAATGCATTACCTTTGATAAGGTAAATATTTTAATAATAACATTCAAGTATGTGCATATTTAACCCAATGGATATTGTTTAACAATAATTTTTATCTATTTTTACAGTTTTTATGGATGCCATATCGTTCCAATGAGATAGTGGCATGCCTTCCAATAGAAGCCTACAGAGATAGCTATATTTGGTGTGCAAACATAACACTGATATGCTTTCAAGTTGGGGAGTGGCACTAGGCAAATAGGGTTTTATGTTAGTTTGGGATGCAACAATCTATCCCCTAAGCACCAATAAACCTTGACAAAGTTCAAAAAGTTGACATGCATAGTAATCTGTAGAAAACTAAGCTGAAAAGCATAGATAACGAATCTAGTCTTAGGAATCACATTCCATAGTAATTGCGTTTGGTTTCAAAATTCTAAAGAATAATTTTGCACCATTAGATGAATACATTAGATGGTTCTATGAACAAGACTTAGCCTTTTATTTTTCATTTCTAGCACCATCAAACTTTAAATCTTGACATCCTGTGGAGCTTCATAGACATAGCCAAGGACATTGAGTTAGTTAAAGGATGTGTCAACCTACTTTAGTGGATGTTCACAATGTTAGTGCACCTAAGCTGTCATTTAGTCATCCTGAACCAGCATGTGACCCTGGATTATCATCCAATTACCAATATTTTTTAGTCACGCTGAGGATGATGATGATGATAAGTGTTATTGGACAAAGCCACTAGTAAACAGGTTAGATGTTGACCTTTTGAGCCTAACTTCAGCTTTAACATTACTGTTTAGCATGTATTAGTTTAGGGTAATAGCATGTATTAGTTTGGTACCCCACCTTCAACCTTTGGTGGCACAGTACCTATCCTTTTTTGGTACAGCAGTGCTGGCTCTCCAATACTGGGAATCCATTTTTGGGTATGCAAATATGGGTATATCTATGAGTGATGGGTTTTCATTTTTGGATATAGCAGATGAAGCCACTCAAAAAAAGAAACCATTTAGGAAAAAGCATCGAGGGTGATAGTAAAAGTTTAAGGATGTTGAACCTAGAGCTTTCACGGCTATGAAATTGAGAATGTTGAACGATGGATATTACCATTGTGTAATAGGAGAGCTTCGCATTATTGTTTAACACCACGTGAAAGGGCCCTTCATCAATATAGTTTTTATGTATATTAATTTACTTAATATATATTTTTATCATTTTATCATTTGTGTAATATGTATTTTTGTCATATATGTCATTTATATAATATCATTTATATGATATGTATTTTTATCATTTATATAATTTCTATCACTTATTAGATTCCTTATAATATAAAAGAAAAAAGTTAACTGATGCATAGTAAATTTTTTGGAACCAAAAAGATATGACTAATACATGGGCTATCGGATTTGTTCTAATATGAAAGAAAAAAAAGTTGACAATGCATAGTAAATTTTTTGGAACTTAAAAGATGTGATTAATACATGGGGTATGAAAGGAAAAAAACAATTAATGCACAATAAATTTTTGGAAACCAAAAAGATATGTCTAATGCATGGAGTATCTGATTCCTTTCGATATAAAAGAAAAAAATTACTAATACATAGTAAATCCTTTTAAGTGTAAGGATGAGACAAATACAAAATATTTTTTTACTCCATTATAAACATGGTAGTTCATTATTGTCATTTTCGTTTTGACCTTAGCTATGTGTTTTCAGAGTTTAGTGATAGTACTTATTTATTCTAGTTTTTATTGTTTTTTGATATTAGTGAACAATGTCAGTTTTTTGTTTGATAACAATTTGTATCTTTAAAGCCAATTACATGCATTTATTTCTGCTTTAACATATTAAACCATTATTTAAAAATTTATATTCAATATTTATGTGTGATAATTTGGATGATAATTGATTAAAATATTATTTGTTTACAGATTAATTAAACAACATGAGCAATAGATTCATCGCACTTTTCTACTTTGATGGAAAATTTTGAATAATGAAAAAGGTGTTACCTTTCAAAGTGATTGTCCAAAAATATTAGTGTTGAGGAAGACATACAATAGAGGAATTAAAGGCCAAAATTAATACAAAAATCAAAGCTAGGACAAAAGAAGAATATTAGAGATCAAGTATAGGCTTCTTATTTCTATGGGGAAGGATGTATCCAATATAAGAGTTTCCCAGTTAAAGATAATAACAATGTAAGATGCATGTTTAATGGTCATAAAAAATTTCCAATTATCGACATAATCAAGTTATATGATAAGCTAAAAGATGTTAATGATGATGGTGGGCATCAAATATCCATACTGCATGCAACATACTCAAATAAATGTTATGGCTATTTGATAATCTTAAATAGTAACCTCCTCCAAATGCATATCTGTTGAAGAATAATTTCTATGAATCTTTTCATTATTCATCTTTGCCACCAATAGTGCTTAGCGCCATGAGCCACACATCTCCATGATGACAGACTCTTTAATTAGAGGTGTTAAAATAGAAGTGGAGGACCAAGTTCATTTAGTGCTGATTTGATCTCGATCTGTCATCTAGAGTCCATGGTAAATATGTTGGTGACTTTAGTAAGCTATAAGAGTATGCTAAATTTGATGACTGATGATAACAATGATTTTGACCCAAATGTCACAACTGATATCAACATTTCTTATTTATCATCTACTGGCAGAGGTAGCGATCTTATTTATCGGTATAAGCCTACACTCTATTTGTGGATAATCAATCTAAGTGAAATACACATGGCTAAATTTGTAGAATATGCTAATACAGTAGGCATGTAGTCCAGTTGGAACCCAAATATCGATAATCTTTATGTTGGGATGTAATTCACAATGAAAGAGGTGATGTTTTTAGTAAATCAAGCACTACCACATCAAAAACTCTATAGATTACAAAGTAGTAAGATCTATGCCAATTAAATATCATAGTAAGTGTACAATGTACAGTCTTTAATGTAACTAGAGCATAAAAGCTACATTGTTAAAAAAAAAACAAGTATAGGAAATTAGAAAATACAATAGCCCTCATACTTGTACATCTAGACGAATTTCAAAAGATCACCAGAAATTAGATTCTAACATTATTTGTTCATGCATTTTATCTTTGGTCCAACCAAATCCAGCCATTTCTATTTTAGTTTTGGTTATCGAGATACCAAATAGGTATGGATACATAACCTCTTATGAGAAAGCATGGATAAAAGAGTAGAAGGCAATTGTTTGACTATTTGGTGATTAGAATAAATTATACCATGATCTGCCAAAGTGGTTAGGTGCAATGCAACATTTTGTTCCTAGCACAATAGTGAAATTAAAAACTATACTAGCATATAACAGTCAACAATGGTGCAAGGTAAGCATGTTTTTCATCAACTTTTTAAAGGCTTTCCCTTTTGTAAACCTATTGTACAAATAGACAGTGTATTCTTATATACAAAATACAAAGGAACATTGTTGTTAGCTATTGCACAAGATAAAAATCGAAACATAGTACTAATTGCCTTTGCCATTGTAGAGGGTGAGACAAAGCAGGCATGGACATTTTCCCTTGACAATTTGCATAGACATGTTGTTACATAACCTGGCATATGCTTAATTTTTAATCAAGATGAATCCATCAAATCTATGATCAGAGACTCGAGTAGTGCATGGAAACCTCCATGTGTGTATTCAATGTTTTGTATTCGACATATTAAAGCTAACTTGATAAGGAGGTTCAACAATAAGGACTTGTATCGACAAGTTGTTAACATGGGTATGTAAATCACATTTATGGTTATTTAATCTATTACAACCCACTTAATTTTAATTTTTATTAACAATATGTTAAAAAGTCCACAAATTAACATATGTTTTAACAAGTAGAGTTAAGGCAACCCTATTTCCAGTGGTACTATGAAAATATTTGTGTAGAGAATGCATATGCGATTGATTAGATTAATAGGATCCCAAAAGAGATTTGGGCTCAATCATATAATAAAGAAAGACGTTATGGATATGACAACGAATCTAGCTGAACGTAAAATTCAATGTTGAAGGGAGCTCGTCATCTTCCTATAACCACTTTATTCTAGGTTGGCTAAACTATTTGTTAATATAGGGAACAAACGGATAGCAATAATGGTAGAAGGCATACATATTGTGAAATAGTCATAGATGCCATGAAGGAAAATCGAAAGAAAGCTAACTCCCACCTTGTTGATGGGTTTACACAAGCAAATCAATCTATTATGGTAGAAGAGATAGAAAATCTACAGTAAAGAGTTATGGCCTCAAACTATAAAGTCAATCTTAATTAGAGGTGGTGTGATTGTGGAAGTTTCAAGCACAAAGTACCTCTATTCACATGTCGTTGCTACTTGTGCTCATGCCCATATAGATTGTATGCTATATGTGGACAACGTTTATAGATTGGAGACTATACCCAATGTCTATCAACATGAGTTTTAACCCATTGGGCATGATGCTTATTGGTCAGAATATAATGATTCACAACTTTGTCCTAATATAGAAATGCAAAGAGATTCAAAAGGTCGACCAAAATCAAGTTGTATCCATAATGAAATGATCTTTAAGGAGAGAAGCCAACCAAAGCATCGCAGATTATGCATAAATGAAGGCCATAGCCATAAGAAATGTCTTTACCAATCTAGCAAATCGGGGGAGAGTTCGCATCAATGATAATGCTAATAAATATAATGTTAATATAAAATTGAATACTTATGTGTTAATTGGAGTTGTTTAAATATTTATATTCAATTTTCAAATGTCGGTACATTTAAATATCCTTATTGAATGCAATGTACTCACACAATGTACCCTAAACCCGTAATGACCATCAACATAAATCATTACCATCATATTAAAAACATTTACTAAAAAGATCTACCTAAGATTACATTACATTTAACCATAATTAACAAAAACTAAGAAACAGATAATCTAAGAAATGCACATCCCAATAAGATACAAATTCTTTTTCTTCTTAAAATAATTTGTATTTTCTATTGTCAAGATCATTTACTTCTGAATTGATTTCATTTTTGACTTTAATTGTAACCCTAAATCTTTTTTTATCACTTTGCATTAGCTTTAATTCTCTCCCTTTAAATCATCATTCTTTTTTATCAACTCATAAATAAAATGTTTGGCCTTCTCTGTTAGTTGCTCATAATGCCACCTAAAAAATTCACAATCAGAAACCTTGTAATTAGGACAACTATAGAACCTTCTCTCGATATTCAACTTCTTCCATTTGTCCACCTAAAGCAGTTTACTCTATAATAGCAGAATATTGCTTGTCCCTTATAGTCCCATGATATAAATGTGTCCACATTACTTTAACTAGATTCAGATGATGAAGAGGATGATGATGCCATCTGAAACAAAAACTAAATATAAAAAAATTAATTACAAAAATAGCATAAATATAAAAATTTTCTAAAACAAAAAACAAACTTTCATATTGGAGAGCTTTTTATGTAAAGAAGTTCCTTTCGAACCCCCCAAGAATTGTTTAATGCCAGGGAATCAAGTGTGCAGCATCACAGACAGCAGGGTTTGTGACCTTTGGGAACTTGCCTTCTTAGTGGGCGAGTTCCCACTCCTAAGTTGGGAACTCGCTCACCGAGTGGGCAAGTTACCAGCATATGCCCAAAATAAGCACATTTCAAGAATTAATCTTGAAATAGCTTATTTCGAAAATAAAAAATTAGTTAAATTATATAAGAAAAGCCTCAAATTGATTCAAGAAGCCCGAGGTTGTTAGAAGAATAAATTTTACTAAAAGTTAACTGTGAATTATCAAAAACATGATATGATATCCATGGCTTAATTTTGTAATATATAAGAGGTAGTACTACTAAAGAATTGTATGATTTTAACTCTGATATGCATTATATTTTCGTTGAATAATTAAATTCTCCCTTATTGATTCTACCAAATATTTTGTTTTCATCACCAAAATATATATTATTGATTCTACCAAATATTAAATTCTCCCTTTTTGATTGTTGAAACTAAAAATCTAATACTCTAGCAATGGACCACAAGACTTTTCACAATATGCAAAGGAATAATAATAATAAAATAATAATAATAATAATAAATTGAAAGTGAAATAATTATTCAATTTCTTTGGCATAAAATTAAAACTTTTCTAGTTACATAATATAACTTTGAAAAAGTTATTAAGATCTCAGAGCTGACTGAGTCGTTGCAATTTAATCTGTATATGCATGCAATGCATGTAACAAAAAGTTTAACTGTCCAACTAATTCACATCAACAAATCAAAGGAAAAAAAAGGAATTTTAATTGTTAATGCTTTCTAATTTCAAATAAATCCTTCTAAGGAAGGAAAGAAGGAAGGAAGAATTTCACTTGTATGAATCGGACAGCTCACCAATCACAATGCTGGACTTGCACATGCAAATCCTGGACCACGTGCCTAGTACCAATTAAAAGTAGACTAGACGGTGAACTAAAATTCACATGTCCATGCATTTGTATTTAAAATATAATATTTAACAAAAATAAAATATTTATAATTTCATTCTTATTTTATAATTTCAACCTTTTTTATTAAAAAAAGTGGCTTATTTTAGTGGAGAATAAGGAGAACATGAAGGAACTAAATATGCACAAGCAACTCAGGAACGAAAAAAGGAAAATTCTAGCGTACATTTGTTAAAATCAGCTTTTCATTAGCTACAAATAATATGAGTCTTTAGATGTAAAATTTTTAATCTCAACGTGGTTAAAAAAAAAAAGGTTTTACTTAGGAAGAATTCAGAAAAGTGATATAGAGTGATAATTTTTACAAAAATGCAAAGCAAGAAAAATTATTTCAAAAGAAGAAATAGCAATTATTAGAATTATTAATAAGGAGATTATAATTACAATTTAACCCTGCTGTTAGTATTAGAGCCGACTCTTCCATATATATAAATTATATATATAAATTATAAATTATAAATTATAAATATAAATTATATATATCAAAAATAATATTTAGAAATAATAAAATTTGTGAAAATATTTTTTATTAAATCTTGAGTTACTATTTAAAAATAATAAAAAATAAAAAAATTTTATATTAAATTTTAAAATATCATTTAAAAATAAAAAAGAATTATATTAAATCCCGAATTACCATTTACAAATAATAAAAAAATAAAAATAAAATTTATATTAAATCTCAAATTAATATATATTATATATAATATTATATATATTATATATTATTTATTATAATAATATATCAGTTGGGAATCGACCCCTACAAATTATGTATAATATATATAATTATATCTATTACATATTAAATACATATATTAAAATTATTATATTAAATCTCGAATTATATTAAATACTAAATTAATATAAAAAATAATAAAAAATTTTAAAAAATATATAATATTAAATTAAATTATTTTTAAATAATTAAAAATAATATATATTATACATATTATATAATATATATAATATAATACATATATAATATAATATTATATTATAAATATAATATAATAATATATTATATAATATTATATTATATATACAATAAAATATAAAAAATATTTTATATTAAAATTTGAAAAACTAGTTAAAAATAATAAATATTAAAACATATTTAATATTAACTCCAAATTATTTTTTAAAAATTTAAAATAATATATATTATATAATACATATATAAAATGATATATAATATTACAAAAATAACATAAAAATATATTATATAATAAATAATATATAATAAAATATTAAAAATATTTTATATTAAAATATAATTACTAAATGTATGACTTCCTACAATTAAATGTACAACTCACTATAACTAGATATATGACTGTAGACACCTTATTTTGTCCGGGCTAATTTTTAACAATCTTGGGCATGGACATGAGTATTTTGAGGGGGTCAAGAAAGCCTATGGATCATATCAAAGGTAAATGCAAAGATGTGGCGTCAAAGGACGTAGTTTAAGTTGTCCGAGGACAAAAGATATGAGAAAATTCATAATTGTGCTTGAAGTATTGATACATGGTTCTCATAAAAGCTCATCTATCGATACTAGGCCACGCCAAGACGAAAATATGCATTTTGTAAAGAAATGTATCTATACATAGCAACATGTATCAATACAATGGTTCATAGTATCGATACAATGTTCATTATATCGATACAATCAAGGTTTTTGGACAATGTATCGATACATACAAGCCATTTTCCACAGTCTAGGTATTTTTGATTCGTCCACCATTGATCAAAAACTTAATTTTAACTCGTTTCTTTGCATCAGAAAAGATCAAAACCCATATCAGATTATGAATTTGGACTTTTGAACTAATTAAAACATTTTTCGAAGTCTAAATTAGATCAAAAAGGTCAATATCACATGATCACCTTACTCCTCCCTAGTTTGTTGACCAAGATTACCATCAGCCACCCTAGTTGCTAAAAAATCATTTCAGCATTTAAACCAGCCACCCTATATCCATCACATTGGCGGTAAGTTGCTCTCTATAGCCACTATATAGCTATCAAGTTGACATCACTTTGTCCCCTTTGAGAAATGACAAAAAATACCTTTAATTTGTCTCCAAAATGCTGGTATAAATAAACTACTTATATCTCAGCTAAAAAACTTGAGATTCTAGCTCATTTCCAGCTTCCAAAACATATTCACACATCAAGAAAATCAAATCCCATAGCTCTTCACTCAGCACCCAAAAACAACCACAAAACACTCACTCTCAACCACTACACATTTTGAAAATCATCCTCACCCATACCAGAACATAAACCTCATTATTTCTCTCTTTTTCTTGCTTATCAACAACAAGGAAAAGATAAAAATTCAAGGCATCTCTACTGCTCCAACTATTTGGCCAAAAATTAATGTTTTGTTGGTATAACTTCTTATTTTATCACTTTCATATTTTGTTTTTTTAGCATCTTTATCATTTTAGTGAGCTCTTCATGTTTCCATCACTCTCTTAGGATTCTCATGCATTATTGTGGCTTTTGGTTGTGGTAGTTTAGGATTGAGATCCCTTAATGCCCCTTTGATGTGCAAAATGCCTTATTTCATCCTCATTATTTTGATAGCTCTTGCTCATGCATTTTATGCCATATCCATGCATCATGTTATGTTCAATCCATGTACAAATCCTTAGCCTAGCATGTTTCAAGCATGTTTTTATGTTAACTTGCCTTTTTTCATGAATCATTTTCATTTTTGGCATGCTTCACTTCATGAGATATGTGCATAACACTTTCTTTACTAAGACCATTGGTGAAGTTAGCATCCCCATTCATGTTATATGCCATCTTTGTATGTTCATTATCTCCTCTGGGTCTAAATGCATGTTTGATGGCTATCAAAAATTGATTTTCAAACCTCCCTAAGCCAAGCATGTTTACCTCAACCAATGAGGATTAGCATGGACTTAGCATTTTCCTTAAAGTTAGCAAAATATTTTAGGGAAAATTAAGCTTTCTACATCTAGAATCTTGATTAAACTAGCTTAAAACTTCTAGTTTTCTAACAAAAAAGGCCCTGCACTTGTTCCCTAAATGTTTGTGCCTTGTTTTTTAGTCTAAATCGTAAATAGTGTGATTAATAGACTGTTTCATCATCCCAAACTACTCCGGGGCTGTGCAAATGAGCTCGTGACGCTCATGCCACTCTTTCTCGTCAATCATCGATGGTCAAATGTTAATGACTTAAGTTTAGACTCGTAGACATAAGGAAAAATAAAAATATACCCCTACTTGCTTTGTCCCCTGCTAGTAGCACAACTGTTGTAAATTAAAAAATCAGATTAAAATGCTAAACGGTTTTTAATGAATTTTTTGATATTTTCCTCTGAAAATATGTCAAAGTATCTTTAAAACAAGGTCTTGTTCACCTCAGATCAGTTCGGATGAAAGAGTTATGATTTTTCAAACCTAGACTATCCGAAATCCCTAGAGTTAACAAAGTGCATGTTGGTTTGGCCCTTTAGACCTACTAAATGATTTTTCCTAAAAAGATCATGAAATTCCCTTTCTAGAAAGGTATTATTCGTAATTTTTTGATACCAAATGAGTCTGGGGTGATTTTTCAAATTTTGACACACCTTGTCCCTCGTATGCTCTACTAGCAATGTAATTAATTCGAACTTGAGAATTTATTCCCTGGAAAGTGATGTTTTCGAATGTTGGGAATACTTTTAGATTGACCCCCGTCAAGTTACCTTTCTAATGGTATCTTGTCCACCCTCTAAAGCCTTCAAACCAATTTAGAATAAATTTGGGAAGCGGGATGGTGCGATGTTATCCCCTATTTTCGGTTATGGTCAAAATTAAGGTGTTTTGCCGAGCCTCGTCTCGAGACATTCGAATGTTACCATATCACCCTGATCAGCCTCGAGAACATGCTATGACCTCCCATAGGTTGTATCAAGGCATAAATATATTTTACATCTTTACCATCCTCATTCACAATAATTTCTTTTGCCAAAAATCGTCAAAATGCTCACACATTTCCTAAATCACAAAGTTTCTTCAACTTAAGTTTTCCAACTCAACTTCATTAAAGAGTGTCAAATAATGTCATTTTTGGGGATACCCTAACCCTAACCTTCTGAGGGGATACTCCAACCTCGCTTTTCAAGATTGTTAAGATTTAAAAATATCTTTCTTCGTCAAAATTATTCGTCATCTATGGGGATACTTCAACCCTATCTTTCTAAGGGGATACTTTAATCCTGTCTTTCAACTAGAATTAAATATTTCTCCTTCTCGGACTTCCATGAATATGTCAAAAAAACCTAGTTTAATCAAGAAACCTAGATGTATCTTAAAAATTATCGATTCGGTTATTCCTAGATAATCGATGTTAATTGCGAGATAAATTCCAATAGTCCATCCCTTTTTTTTATCATTGCATTGAATGATCCATGTTATGTTACTTCATTTATTGCCTTACTAACATGATTTCTTTGTGATGATTATTTGCATTCATGTTTTCCAATCATTTCAAGTAAAACTAAGGGTAATATTCTACGTGGGTATCTCTCCAGTGCCTAAAGTGGAATATTCCATTTTTCAAAGTAAAATCCAGAGGTCATTTTTATTGAGAATCTCTATATTCCCCATCTCTCCGGGGCGTATATGAAATTAAATCTTTTTCATTAAAACCTAAATTTGTATTTCTATAGACTCATGCATTAAAAGGGGTTATATCGAAATAATGAGGAGTTAAGATCGAAAGAATTGAAACCGAGATTAGACATAGCTAGTAAGGTATCGATTTCGGGCGTTACGAAAAGGTTCATACTTCATCGTGCTTAACCAACTCCTAAACCCAAATGACGAATCTTTGTATTACGTAGACCACAGGATCGATGTTTTAAGTTTCGTAACTCAAAACATAGGTTTCAACAGGCATCCAGTCATGCCTAGCCCGAAATGATCGGTGGTGACTCTAAGCGTGGCCATTTCGTGATGGTCATTCGAGACCAATAAGATGAGTGATTTGTCTTATGGTCCCTTTCACTATATCACAAGTCAATAATCTGTACTTTTTCATTCTCATCACATCGCGAAGGAAAAATCCTAGTCAAAAAGATATTTCCAAGTCAGAAAAATATTTTAAGTCGTATGCACCCATAGATCTGCGAGGATCCATCCCAGGGTACCTTGCAATAATGACACAGTACAACTAAATGTAAAGCATATATACAAATTAGTCATGTTCATTTATGATCGACATCACCATGAGCATGGCTTTATATATGCTAAAGCTAATTATTCCTGTATAGTGAGAAGATAACGTTCTAATAGAAATAAAAAAAATAAACTAAGTAGTAAAAAATGCATATTATAATTAATATATATAAGTTATAACCTCCACTAAATTACTATCAGAGAGAAAGGCAGTCAAAAGATAAGATGAAATATAGGGGCAAAATGATAATTACAATTTCCTTATTAATATTTCTAATAATTGCTATTTCCTTTTTAGAATTATTTTTTCATGCTTTTATTTTTTTAATAATTATTATTACCTTTTACATTTTTGTAATTTTTCGTAAATATTGCTTCTAACCTTTTCACTCGGCTGCAGCTACGGCGATATTAGCATTTAATATCAAATACTTTTTTTATTTTTATTATTTTTAAATAATTTAATATAACATATTTTATTTTTTTATTATATGATATATATTAATATATTAATATAATATATATTATACAATTTATATAATATATATTATTTTTAATTATTTAAAAAATAATTTGAGATTTAATATGAATATTTTTTATTTTTTATTTTCATATAATAATCCAAGATTTAATATAAAATATTTTTTAATATATATTAGTTTTTAAATAGTAATTCATTATTTAGTGTAAAATATTTTTTATTTTTATTATATATAATATATTATTATATAATGTTTATAATAATATATATTATATATGTATTATATAATATATATTATATATAATATGTATAATTTATATATAATTTACATTATATATTATATATATAATATATATTCTTTTAATTTTTTAATATATATAATTTATATATAATATATTATGTATATAATATGTATTGTTTATATAATATAAAACCTTCATATATAATATATTTAATAAAAAATAAAAATAATTTTGAGAAAATTAAAGTTAATTTTCTTAAAAGAATGCCTTACATAATACATTATAGATTTAGTTATGTTTTTATATGAACCTTTTAATGTTTGTATATAAGCCAATAATGTTTTTATGTAACACATTACATATAAATATTACCTTCAAATATTTCTTACACAAATACATTACATATAACATAAATTACACATACCCATTATGTAAATTATAATATTTTTTTTGTAATTTTTATAATATTTAGTTGTAATTTTACCAATTAATAAAAATTATAAATTTATCAAAAAATTAATTTTTTCTTAATATAATATAATTATTACTAATATACCCAAATAAACTATTAAACTAAAAAAATATGAAAACTTTTTTCATTTAAAAAATTACCGTAAAATTAATTTCTCACACATAAAATGTATATAATAAAGAATAAAAAATAATTTCTGAAAAATTATAGTTAATTTTCTTAAAGAAATATTTTACATACATATATTATAGATTTAGTAATGTTTTTATGTAAATCTATAATGTTTGTATGTAAATTCAGTAATGTTTATATGTAACAAATTAAATACATATATTACCTTCAAAGATTCTTTACATAAATACATTATATATAACACAAATTAT
Source organism: Adansonia digitata (assembly GCA_029448705.1). NCBI lineage: Eukaryota > Viridiplantae > Streptophyta > Magnoliopsida > Malvales > Malvaceae > Adansonia > Adansonia digitata. Next base: position 933,618 of record JAQSVH010000004.1, read on the forward strand.
ATATAAATATTCTTTAAATTATAATATTTATATGTAATTTTTGTAATGCTTAGTTGTAATTTTACCAACTAATAAAAATTATAAATTTAATCAAAAAATTAATTTCTTCTTAAATAATACAATTATTACTAATACACTCAAATAAATTATTAAACTAAAAAATATAAAAACTTTTTTTTAGTTCAAAAATTACTACAAAAATGAATTTTTAACACATATAATATATTTGATAAACAATAAAAAATAATTTCTAACAAATTATATGTAATTTTCTTAAAGAAATATTTGACATACATATATTATAGATTTGGTAATAAATTTATGTAAATATGTAATATTTATAGGTAAATTCGGTAATACTTGTATGTCACAAATTACATATATACATTATCTTCAAAGATTCTTTACACAAATACATTACATATAACAAAAATTACATAAAAATATTTAATACGTATTTATTTTACTTATGGTAATAAACATATGTTATAGATAATATAATTGATGTAGCATAATATTTTCTATAATAGTACTTCTTATTACTTGTTGATAATATATTTATATAACTTACAAAATTTTTATGTAAATGTAATAAATTTATGTATTGCAACTTTTATTATCTTTTATCATAATTTCTGTAAGTAATAATGTATATGTGTAATTATAAAAAAATGTGTAATATTTATTTACATTACCTATGATAATATATATGTGTAATAGATAATATAATTTATGTAATTATAATGTTTCATGTAGTACTATTTTTTATTACCTAACTATAATAAATTTTTGTAACTTACAAAATTTTTATGTAAATGTAATAAATTTATGTATTACAACTTTTATTATCTTTTATTATAATTTATGTAAATAAATAATGTATATGTGTAATTATAACAAAAATTTGTAATATTAGGTTATATTAACAATCATAATAATTTATTTAATAAATAATATAATTTATGTAACTATAATATTTATTAGTAATTCTTATTTTTTTATTGATAATGATTTATGTAACTTATAATATATTTATGTAGTTATAATAATTTTATGTATTATTATATAATAATATATGTAAAAAAAAAGAAAAAGCAATGGGAGTTTATAGGAACTGCTCCTTAAAAGGTGTTTCCTAGAAGTCCCCATGAAAAAAGACTGCCTTCTAGCTTTCTAAATTAAAAAATATTTGCATATTCAACTTTAGCAGCTTTGAAAAGCTGCCCTAGTTATATCATCTCCAATAATCCCAACTAGAGTACCGTGGTATGTTTAAATTGCTATCACCAACCTAGTTTCAATTATATTTACTCTTATTGTGAATTTTTGTTGAAAAATACACTACTAAGATTAATTATGATAATTATTAATTGGCATGCATACCTACACTATGTTGTGAGTATCTTTTTAACTTGATGAATTTTATATTGGTCATAAATATAGATGTTAGTTTAAATTTTAAATAATTTAAATAACCAAATAAAGGTTTGAAAGAATAACATAAGCTAAAGCGAGCTTTTAAAAACTTTCTTTGTTCAGCACATTATTATTTTAAGTTTTCATACTTTTTTATGCTATATCGAATAAAAATTATGTTGATTGAAATAATATATTAATAGTAATTATAATATTTTAAATATTTATATAATTATGTTTTAATAATAAATAGCATATTTTAAATATGATATTAAAAATTATTATTTTAATAATAAATAATTTTTAATATTTTAATATTTATGTCAATATTACTATTTGAAAAATGTAAAATAATGTTTTAATAATAATTATGTTAATATAAGTAGCATTTTAAAAATGATGATAATATTTTAAATATTAAAATAATTAATATTTTAATAATAAAGGAGTTTAGTGTTTAAGTATGGTCTAAAACCCACATCGTAAGATTTAAAATAGCCTAATAGCCAAAAAAAGCTTCCATTTGCATAAAGAGTTTAAATGGTGTCAGTAGAAGTTTACTATAGTTCCTTGTGTTATAGTAAGTAAAGTATTTCAGTCCATATACTATTAAACTTAATATTTTAATTTTTGTACTTTTGAAATTTAGAAAATAAAAAAAAGGTTATTGGTATGTGATGTGAAATTTTAAATTTTATACAAAAATAGGTTTGGATTTAGGGTCGGGTTTGGATATTTTTTATAAAATTTAAAAGGGAAAAAGTTCAATTTTTTGTTTCAGTGCTACGGCCAATGTGACACTTAACTCCTTATGCTTTTTTCCTGAGACTAAGCCCCTTATGTTTTGGCTGTTATGAAAAAAAAAGGTAATGTAATAATTTTATACCAAAAATACTTCCTTTTTCTTCATCGTCTTATTTTCCTTCTTGATAATACCCTAAACCTAAAAATTTAAAACTCCATCATTTTCAATAAATAATTAAAACCCAATCAATTAAACCCAAGATTAAAACAACTCATCATTTGAAATTCCAAATCCCATTTAAAACTTCTATAATCTAATAAATTTACCTTACAAATTTCTTTAAATTCATTAAAAAAAAGCTTAATGTAAAAATACCAAAACAAAGAGGGAGGCAATTAAGCATCTAAAGCATTTTTCTCTCAATAGAAGAAAAAAAATTGTGGGATTTCAATGGTTTTACCACTATCCTTTTCATCAACAAAAATCGTAAGCTTGCAATTTCGCGTAAATAAAAAATATTAAATTTATTGGTTTTGATCATGTAACCAAGGTAAGCCTCGGTCAATCGTTTAAAGCATCGAAAGTGAAAATAGACTTTTTCCTAATTTAAAATTCCATAAATAAGATACTTTACCATTTTATTGGCATTTAAATAGTTTTTTAACTTCGTTGACCATTTTTCCTTCTTTGCTACTATTTTAAAAGTATAGGGACTAAAAATATTGAATTTAGTAGTACAGGGACTAAAATATTCCCTTCACTATAGTAAAATTATAGGAACTATCATGAAGGTAAATAATCACAACATAAAATTTACAAAATAATTCATAAAGCAGCGAAAATGAAACAAATAAATTAAGTCAAAACTTCCTAAATCGGATCATCTTGCATGATTTTTATTAATCTATAGAATCAATAACATTAAGAATATATCAACATCTATCATACCTCTACCAAAAGATGTCTTAGAGCGATTCCATTACCATAAGAACTTTTACACTAAGCCTAGCTGTTGTAAACCAAAGCTAGCCAAGTATCCAACCTCTAACAGTTATCCACAAAAGTGATCTTGAAAACCTTTAAAAGGAAAAGCCTTTGTTTGCTAGGAGATATGCTAGCATCTTGGGTTTTCAAAACCTTCCTTTTGCATTAAAAGACCTCGATTTTATAATCAAATCTAAGAAAAAAATAGTTTTTCCTCAAGATTCATTAAGTTCGTGCAGTCCTTACTTAAAAAAGTTAAGGAAAATGCAAATTAGGATCTTTGGGGTCTCGTAGCTGAATTTCCAAGTGCTCTCATGCATATATAGGATTCTAAACATAGGTTAATAATCTAGGGTCTACAAATTTTAATTTCAAGGAAATTACTATCTTGCTGTTGGCCCATGTAAGCTTATTTAAATTGGGCCAAGTAGCTATTACTTGTATTAGATAAATTAGCCTAGTTTTATTTTGATTTCTAATAATCACCCTTATGTGTATGACCTATTAGGCCCTTATCTTTTTAGTAATAAATATAAAATACTCAATTAAGAATATTTATATTTATAGACCGAGATTGACATCTGGCAATGTGTCATGGCCACCTAACATGCAATGAGTGTCAATATGGTTTTGATTAGCCTCTTAGTTGTTTAATATCTCATTGTAATTAAATCCTTAGTACAATGTCTACTTTTAACCCATTTCATATTAGTCTGTGACCTTATATGTTAACTCCATAATCAGTATTGCCTTAGCCAAGAACTACGAATTAATAGAGCCAAGTACATGCATGATATGTCCCCTTAAATCACTCGAGGTGATGAATCATGTTTAGGCCATTCATTCATCTACCATATGATTCATACCATACCCAAATCCACCCTACCATAAGCATCCATCTATTTTAGACTCGTTCATAATGGAATCAAAGTATGACGCTCCTCAAATGAGATGACTTGGTGTCATAAGTCTAAGGATCACTTACACTACCAAATGGAAATCTCATGGCAAGACATGTTTAGTGAACTTGTTACTATAACAAACACCCATATATTATCCCCAAGTATCTTTATACTTCAATTTATGAGATCAATTGCACGTAGCAAATGCATGAAGGCTTAACATATACTAGTCTTTATGTATTGTCAATGCCTTTTTTGACAATAAAATAACTAGGAAACTTTTAGAAACATGACTTTGATGCACAATGAACCCATAATGGTAACTTATTACAATTTTTTTTGCAAGGCTAATGTATTTCATAAGTGTATACACCTCATTTTGTGTTGGCTAATTTTTGGTATCCCCAGACATAATCAAAAGATAATGGAATCAACAAAATAAACATAAGGCAACTGTAATGTGCAATGTAACTAGGCACTATTAAGCAACATGGTGCCAGGCAAAAAATTTTTTTACGAATGTCTGAAATGCCTATGGGTCATATTAAAGAAAAATAAAAAAATAAGGCATCAAAGGTCATTATTGGGGGCATTACCAAAGTTATTCAGATGAGCACAGGTCAGTTTTCCACTATTTGTGACCAAGGTAAGCTATTCAAAGAGCCTAAGGTACGTGCAAGTCACATTATTGCATAAGTATTGATACAAAGCTTTCACAACCACTAAAAATTCAAATTTTCACGTGTAGTATCGATATAAGAGGGTTTGATATTGATTCCTAAGGTGTGGTACTGATACTTGGCATGCTTGTATCAATACAGGCTTGGCAGTAGCTAAAGTTATGATGTTTGGCAAAATATATTGATACACAAGTAGGAGTATCGATACAAACCCATACAGTATCTTTACAAGCCTTTAAGTCTTGAGACTGGAAACAATTTTTTACTTTGGTATCGATACACACTTCACTGTATCGATACTCATAGGTAAAAATTGCCTTGTTTATCAATACAAAATGTTTGTATCAACACACTAAGGCATTTTTGCCCAACTTAAGCCATCTTTTAGCCTTTGAAAATCTGATTCAAACATGTTTCTTGCACCAAAAATCATCATAATTCATGCCAGGCCTCAGCTATGGGTTTTTTATTAGATTTAAACAAATTTTTAAAGCATAAATAGCCAATGACTAGGGACATTTTCATGAAATATATGGTTTGTCATAGGGCATGCTTGGCTTTTCTCCAGTAATAGGCTATTACAGTCTTTCGGCATCACTACTTTGCACAGTAGAGCTAATGGCAATAAGAGTAACTGAGCATAGTACTTGGAATTGTCCTTTAGTATAAAATAAAAGATAAAAAGTGCCCTTACTTTGTCTAAATAAAGCATTAACTGAACCTTGAATTTAAAGAAGGGCCAAAGTTGGCTCTAACAGCTGATTTTTCTAGCAATCTAAAAAAAACCTTTAGTAACCTTTAACCCTAAAAACACTTTCAAAACACAATTCCATTACCTTTCACCCTAAACCTTTCTTCATTCCTACAGCTCTTTAAAATTACCACCAAAAACACCTCTAAAACCTTTTATTTTATTTATCTTTCCTTATAAGATTTCCTTCCCTCAACACTCTACCAGAAATCTCTTTTTTTTCATCGTTTCTTTGGACATCAACATTTAAAAAAGAGAAAAAAGGTGAGTTTCAAGTTGCAGCTCAAAGAAAAAGGCTAAAGCTTGATGTTTTGGTATATTTTCTAACCTAGCACTATTTTATTTTTCTCATTTCTAGCACTTGCATCATTTTAGTGTATCATTTATGTTGCCATGACCATCTTAGGATTCCCAACCATTATTGTTGACTTGGCTGTGGTACTGTTAGGATTTTGATGTTCTTTTGATGCCTTGATGTTGCTTGGTATGAGAGACATCTTCTCTTTCATTCTGTCATCAAAGCAATCCTTTATTTATGCATTTTCTATCATGTTTCACCTATTTTCACGTGCTTAACATGTGTTTGAATGTTCTTGTTGATATGCATTGACTATGTTCATGCATTTTCTTGCATTTTAAGGAGTTTCATTGCGTAAAAATGCTATCTTGGAAATTCCAGCATGCTTTTTTTTTGCTTAAATATGTTCATGTCATCTTTTATAGCATGATTTTTTATGTCATTCATGGAGTTACCATTTCCATGCATCTTATTTGTCATCTCCTTACATTTTTTCTCACCTTTTTCATGTCAAAATGTCATTTTGCGGGTTTGCATGTGTTATCCTTGTTCATTTTTGTGTATGCTTCATGACATCTCTATCAAGATACTTGCTTATTGCTAAAAATTTGATTTTCAAAAAATCACCAACATAAGTTCATGTTACCTCCAATAGATGGAGACTAGCATGGTTTTAATGTTTTCATAAAATTAGTCTTCCAATCTTGGGAAAAAAATTAAACTTTTTAGATCTGGATTCATAGTAAAATACGTTTAAAAATATTGTTTTTCAAACAAAATGACCCTTTTAGTTAATAAAAAATATATATCAAGCCTTGATCTTAAGTTTAGTAACTTCATGGTGGCATGGTCAATATGTTGTTTAATTGTTCCAAACTACTCCGAGATTATGGAATGAACTCGTCATGCCTATGTGGTTCATTTATCTGTGTTATGGATGTTTGAACATCCATAACTTGAATTTGAACCCCAAAAAATCTAAGAAATCGAATAACCCCTATTTTTTTCTCTAATAGCACCGTAGTTCAAATTTAAAAATTTATTTTTGAACCACAAATGATTTTTCTAGAATTTTCTAATATTTTCCCTTAAAGGGCATCAAATTATCTTTCTAAAGGTTCTTATTTGTCCTCAGATCAACCCGATTGAGGAAGTTATGACTTTTCAAACCTTTACTATTTGGAACCCTTGAGACTAGTGCATTACATATTGTTTGGGCTGGTTTGGCCCATCAGATGATTTTTCTATATTATTTAAATATTTTCTCAGAAAGTTAGTAAAATTTCATCTCTTGAAAGGTATTGTTTATGATTTAATGGCTCCAGATAAACTCAGAATGGTTTTTCAAAATACATCATGCCTTTTCCCTTGTACATTCTGCCAGTGTCAAAACAAGCTTAAGTCCAAGTGATTTTCTAGGATTTTAAAATATTTTTGTATTAGTTCTCATCGAGTTACCTTTCCAATGTACCTCGCTTACCACCTTAAGCCATCGGATGAACCTAAAATAAATTTGAGAAGAGAGTTAGTGCGATGCTGCCCTTAGTTTTCTCTAAAACTAAAATTAACCTAATCTCCTAAATTGCGATCATCAAGATGTTCGAACTTCTTGAAATGGCTTCGCTACAATTAAACCTTTTAGGCTCAGATTAATACTTAAGACAAAATTATTATACTCAAATCTTCGATTCCTTATTTTTAAAATATCCTTTCTTTTTAAAACATAAAAATTTTTCATCTTTAGAGATACTCTAACTCTACTTTCTAAAATGATACTCTAACCCTGTTTTTCACTAAAAAGCTTGAATCTTCTCTTTCGAATTTATTCAACATTCTTAATTATTTTCTTAAATCATCATAAATTTTCATTCTTAGGGATACTCTAAAACACTACTCCGAAGGGATACTTCAACCTCATTTTCTACTAAAAAACTTGAATTTTCTTTATCAGATTTATTCAAGATTCCTAATTTTTTTTAAATCATCATAAATTTTTATTCTTTGGGATACTCCAACCTCACCAATTTGAAGTGATACTCTAAACTCATTTTCCACCAAAAACTTAAATTTTCTCAGATTTATTCAAGATTCCTAATTAGTTTCTTAAATAATCATAAATTTTCATACTTGAGGATTCTCTAACCTCGCCACTCTGAGGTGATACTTCAACCCTGCTTTTACCTAAAAAATCCAAAACTTTTTCTCTTCTAAATATCTAGATTGTTTCAATTAAAACCTTTTTCCACTGAATCCAAATCGGTCTCTAAATTTTCATCTTGTTTATTCTTCAATATTCAAAGACAATTATAAGATACATCCTGATCGTCCCTTCTTTTTACGTTCTTTTGTTTGTGATTATTTATGAGATCATTATATTCTTTTTTCATTTTACTAATATTTTTTCTTTTTATAGCGACTATTATGCATTCATATTTAGAATTTGTTTTCAAAAAAAAATTTACAAGGCAATGTTCCAAGCTGGTATCTCTCATGTACCTAACACGGAATATCCAAAATTTTAAATTTTGATCTAGAAATTATTTTCATAAAAAATCCCTGTCTCTTATACCTTCACAGTGTATAGGTGATACAAAGTTTTCTATCAAAACTCGGATTTATAATTTCCATAAAAGTTCATGCATTGAAAGGGATTATATCTAAATAATGACCAAATGTAACCAATTAAACCAAAACTGAATTAAGATATAGCTTACAGGTATCGATTTTAGGCATCATGGGGATGCTAATCCTTTTCCATGCGTAACCAACTCCCAAACCCTACCAATCAATCTTGGGACCTTGAAGACCTTAAAATCAATGTTTGGAGTTTCGTAACTCAAAATATTATTTTCAATAGGCATCTGATCATGCCTAGCCCAAAATGATCAATGGTGACTCCAAACTTATGGTTACTTCATGATAACTTTCTAAGACTAATTGGATAAGTGATTCATCTGATAGTCTCTTTCCCCTTTATATTATGATGCTTAATCTAAATCTTGACTAAGGGATAACTCAAAGGCTCCAACTAAACACTATATCTTTTAAGCCGTGCATGCTTGCTTTGGATAATCCGGAGATAAGAATAAAAAAGGGCATGAGGCGATAGCTTGGCAACTCCACTAGGGAGTTATTCAACGAGTTAAGCCTATGAGTAGCTACATTTCACTCGATTCTTGGCTTTTTTTCAAATTCCATCATATTTAGTTTTAATATCCTTTCACTTTTGCCCACTAACTTTTTATCTGTTATGGTTTTTGCCCTATGATTGTCAGGGACTATTTTGTTCTAGAATAAATATTAACTTGAATAAGTATGGTAATATGGGGGTAAAACAAAAAGTTTATTTTTTTCCCCGACGCACACCTTGAACTTGCATGTGCATTAGATTCCTAATACACACCATGGTAAGGTTATGGTCTCAATTAATAGGAGGAAGTAAGCTATTCGCCTTCATGAGTATCCTTCTGCATAGGCATGGCAGGACCTTTCAGGGTGTAAATTACCTATGTCTGTCAAAAGTACCTTTCTACATTTGCATAAGGAAGTACATCCACCAGTTCAAACCTGTTCCACCAAACCCACGATGAGGTGCCTTGGCTATCCTTACTAGATGGAGGAACAATTCAAACACCAATGTAGACATCAACTTAAATCCATATAGAGAATCCTATGAGCTAAACCATGTCAAACCATACCAAAGTGCTTTAGAATAACTTAAAGAACAAGGTCACTCAGGGAAACACTTCTTACCTTTGCTCCTATATACCATGTTAATCATGTGATAATAGACATTGTCGCTTACATTTATTATTTTATCTCATAATCATTTTTAGGATATGCTGTTATGTTTTACAGCTAACCCTTTCAATAATTCAGTGATAATAAACGGATGTCTTCGCCAACAATGCCTTATGTCACCTTGAGAAAAGGTCATATTTTACTAAAATAAGATGTCATGCTACCCAAATGATAGCTTACTATGTACCTTTATAGGTGTTGATGAACGAACATTTCCACTTAATTGGTCAGTCTAGTCCTTATGAGGTATCACGCCACTTCGCTAAAGGCAATTTTAACTTGCACATGCTACTATGCTATCCGTTTGTTATCAATTGTCATGTCTACCCTTCGGCATGATACCGTCTATTGTCAAGGCAATTTCTATCATGTATTTTCGTTGCTATTTTTATATCTACCTTATTTTTGTAATTATTACTTCATGATGTAGCTAACTTATTTTTTTTTGTTTTTATTTAAAGCATGCATTATTTCATCATAATCATTGCCATTAAGGATAACTGGCCAATGGTTTAATATTTATCAAGGGGTGTTTATCATGGAGCAATGGTCCACTTTAGATTTGAAACCTTTTGAGAAAGTTCGAGCATGGTCTGAGCATTAACAACATGAAGATGGGGACATTTCCAAACTTAGGTATGTTTTAACAATGCATGAAAGGGTCAAGATAGGGTACCATCAAAATGACGGGTAGGATCTGAGGCATAATTGAACCGGTTAGGATGTGTGCCACTTCTTCATATTTGGCTTGTTAGTCACTTATGCCTTGAAGAAAAGAGGATGTCATGCAACTTCTTACCCAACTTCATATCTATCTCTAAGGTCCTTGAAAAGGAATAACCCAAGACAAGTCCAAAGAATAATGAATCCAGAAATACCATAACCTCAAGGGGAAGAGGTGACATGGAAGGCTTTTTGGTCTTCACCATAGATGATCATATACTGATGTAGAGATTACAGTTATGTGTCACTCATGGGATTATAGGGAAGCATTAGTTATGCACCCATTCTAGTCTTAAGATAATTTCAGTGTCAACAATTCATCCCCTTCACCCAAGACCTAGAACAGTGGGATTTCGACTATGGTAAACCTGACTACAAGTTAAAAGTTCAGCTAGCTTTCCATGCTTGGAGACAAACTTGTTATATGTAAAGGTATTGAGAAGAGAGAGAGTAGTATGACCTCGGGATATAATGAGTGGAAGATCTGTCACATCATGATGTTTTGGCTCTATCTATTGTTGGAACATCACAAACACTAGTTGATGAATTTCTCTCTAAGATTAAATTGCTTAAACAAAAGCTCAAATAAGAAAAGCCAACCTTCACCAAAGAAATCGCTCACTTAAAGGAAGAGAATAGTTAATTGGAAATGGACCTCTATCTCTAGGATAGTGAGGTAAATTGAGTTATCAAAGAGAAAAATCACTTCAAGGAGGATCTTGAGAGAAAAGACTATATGGCCTTTAGCAAAGCAAGCTAGTCTTGGTGCCTTGGTAAGTCATCAGTTGAGTGGAAGGCAAAAATTACTACATTTGAGAAGGAACTACATTGATAGAGAGAAGTGGCTAAGGTCAATAACGAGAAGTGTAAATTACCAAAAAAGGAATGGATGGCTAAAAGCTTGGATCTGGGGTTTAAGAGTAAATCAAGTTGAGAATAAGGCTCTAACATTCAAAATTAAAGATTTGAAGCATTATTTTCAAGCTCACCCAGGCCAAGTTGATGAATTAGTGAGAACGTCTAAACAACAAGAGCAAGAATGGCTCTAAATGGGTGATCACGTATGCCAAAATTATCAAGATCATCATTGTCATCTCATAAATAGATTTATGTAGCCCAATTAAAGGCTAAGAACATGATGGACATAGCTCAATCCTTGATACATACATCTTGCCCATTGGAGCTCTTGAACAAGAATTGTTGTATTTTATGGAATATGTAATCAAGCAGTGTAATCATGTCAGGCATTTTTTAATGTAATCGATCGTAATTAGGATATTTTGTTGCTTTGATGAAAGATGCTATTGTTGGGGTCCCTCTCTAAGTCTGATTGTCCGTCTTGCATTTGCATGACTAATTTAATCCTTTTACTACTTTATGCATTTATGTTGATTATCATCTAATTGCATGCTCATCTTCACTTATTGAACATGCTCATGACACAAAATAAAAGTCTAATCTGGTAATAATCTAAAGTGAAGTTGCTTTAAAATAAGAAATCTACAGTTCGTCAATGGTATAACACTCATAGTTATCGAAAAGCAATGAAGAATGGTCACCAAGCCCACATTGAGCGACTCGTACTTATGTATAGGGAGTCCGTAAAGTAGTCACTCTATAAGAATAAGGAACTCCAAGCTTAGATTGTAGAATTGGCTAAGCTATTGTCTAAGGCTTTGAAAGGAAAAAGCTAAATAAGCACCATCAATGTAGGAAAAAAACCAGCCAATCTTATAAGTAACTTGAATGGTGGTACTGAAGCCATCAACACTCAGGAAGAGGCATTGCATTGAAAGCATCCATCTATTCAACCATTCATTTACATCAACCCTATAATAGCATCCTATCTGGTTCAAGGGTTTTAGGGTGGAGCTCTTCACCGACAAGGCTTATGTCATAGATTTCAATGAGCAAATGGAAAAGAAAAAACAGTGAGGTTCTTGAAAAATAATGAATGCTTAAGCAAGCATTAATCATTAGAAAGTGCCTTTTAGCTGTCGAAGAATTTGACAAATTTAAGGTTATAAACATAAAATTTTTGGAATTGGTTTCCAGTCTCGTCATCCTACCTAAATTCAAAGTGCTAAATTTTGAAAAGTACAATGGGACTACAGACCTTGTGGCACACCTTCGCATTTACTGCCATAAGATGGCTGGGTATGAGGAGAACAAAAAGCTATTAATCAATTACTCTCAGGATAGTCTAGTTAGGGTAGCTATCCATTCATATATAGGGCTTAATCTTGTAAGAATTCAGATATTGAAAGATTTGGCTCGCGCCTTCCTTGATTAATATAAACATTTACATGACTGGGCCCTAGATCGTCTTTTATTTATGAACATGGAAAATAAAGCCTCTGAGAACTTCAGTCAGTATGCTCGAAGGTGGAAAGAGAAAGCAACTCAAGTCCATCCTTTTTTGACCAAAAAAGAGATTTATCAACACTTTAAGGGCTCCCTACTACGAAAAGTTAGTGAGAAATGCCATGAAAAATTTTACTGATATGGTTATATCAGGTAAAATGATCGATAACACTGTCAAATGTGGCAAGATATCCATTGGAGAATCATTCATGTTGATCAAGAAGTCAATAAGTAAAGGTAAGGAGAAATAGCTGCATACTGTTACAGAAAGTCATTCCAAGTTTAATTGAAATCCACATCTAGCATAAAGTATGTACATGCCAAACATGTTGTATCTAGGTTTTAACATCGATGCCATAATCGGTCCATTCTATTGAGAATGTTTCGACAATAAGCTTCGGGCTGAATCCTATTCAAAACATAGCCCAAAGTGCATAATCCCATAATGCCAAATAATGCAATAGCTCTAAATAATAAACAAGCCCCTGAGAAAATAAACACTTTGAGCCATTTCTTTAGATTTACTTCTATCTATTATAAGGTTAGTTAGTGGCCCCAGTATTCATAAATAGAAAATCACCTCCTTACCCTAAATATATGATAAAAATGTCCACTGTGAGTACTACATTAAGGCACAAGGCCATTCTATTAAGAATTACACCTCTTTTAAAAGAAAGGTATAAGGCCTGCAAGAAAAAGGTGTGATTAAGGTCGAACAAGGGCTTGGGCCTAGCATTCAAGCCAATCCACTTTCTAACCATGTGGAGCCAAAAGTGAACATGATGATCGAAGTGAAAAGATGTTTGGTCAAAAATTCAAAAAAGTCAAAACCTTAATAAGCAAGGTTTGGCAAGCCTTTTTGAAAGCTAGAATAGTGTCAGATGTTGAAAACCAAAGCATAAAAACAATTGAATCATCCTACTATGATTGCAATCAATAGCATATTTTTTAGTACTGCCTACTTTTCCTAGAAATAGTTTAAGAAATGATAAGTCGGTCTGAAATTGAGTTCTATAAGGAGCTTGAATAGTATATCTATCCATCCATTAATGGCATAAATAAAGAAAGAATTGCCATCGATTAGGTTTCAATTTATTTCTCTCTCATGAAAATGGAAAAAAAGCTGACAAAAGCTTCAAGCAATATGCTTTGAGGTGGATGGAAGAGGCCTTCTAGATTCATCCTTTATTGATAGAGAAAGAAATGATGGTTAGATTTATTGGCACATTACAAGTGCCTTGTTATGATGAGGTAGTGAAAAAAAACCCTAAGGAGCTTCGTAGATGTAGTCATGTTGTGTGGACTGATCGATGAAACTATGAAGATGGGCTTAGGCAAAAGGAAATATCTTTGAAGGAAAAGGAAAAACTAAAGCTAAGCAACAGTAGAATCCAATAATAGAGCTAGTTAATCTCAGATCATATTGAATTAGATTCAAAGCAAGTGGCAATTGAATAAGATTGCAAGGTCATAAAAAATATAAATGAGGTCAGAACGCTAATAAATTTTGCCTGGTAAATCTTGATATAAGTCAAACTGGTCAATAGGGTTGAAAGGATGTGAGAAAGAAGCCAATGATTTCTATGATTTCCATATCTTCTATGGCCATACTCCTTAAACATGCAAAGAGTTTTATGCTATAATTCTAAGGATGATGAGAAAAGATAGCATTAAATTCTACGATAAAAAGAGAGCCTCATATACTGAGTTTACAAATGCAACACCATCTATCAACATTATGGAAAAAGAAAGGAATAATCCTCTTTATGGTGTTGGAAGACCATTGGTCTTGCTCGACAATTGACTGAGAGTCAAAACTACCCTTGTTTAGCCCATGTCAAAGATGATCACTCAACTTTCATCTCCTTTCCCTTATAAAGAAGACAAGGCAGTTCCCTGGAATGAAACTAAAACTTTAATCATCAAAGAATCTAGTCAACAAGCAATGGATGTTAACCTTTTAGCGTAAGCCACCTAACTTGGAGTGGCAAATGTTATGCCTATCTGCATTAAGAGGTGAAACTTAGCAAAAAATAATACTTATATTTCTTAAGCACTGAAGTCTGCAACCAAAGACTCAGATTCGATAGCTGTCAAAAAGCTAGTATGTGAGAAAGAAGCTATGAAATTCTTTAAGTTCATCAAGCACAGTGAATACAGCATCGTCAATCAGTTAAACAAGCAGCCTACAAAGATATTTGCGCTATTGCTGCTATTAAATTCTGAAGCTCACAGAAATGCTCTCTTCAAGGTCTTAAATGAGGCATATGTACCTCTAAACATCCCCATAGGTCAATTAGATCACTTAGTAAACATCACTACTGACAACTATATATCTTTCAATGATGATAAAATCCCCCATGAAGGAAAAAAATCAATAAAGCTCTTTACATCACTGCATACTGTAAAGGCGGCATGTTATACAAAGTTCTCATTGATGACAGGTCAGCTCTAAATATAAAACCTGTATCGTGCTTGAACAAACTCTTTATTGATGCATCTGATATCCAAAATAGTCACATGGTGGTGTAAGCATTCGATTAAACTTGTAGAAGCATTATGGGAAACATAACCATTCTATTCCAAATTGCCCTATGCATTTATGAAGTAGACTTTCATGTGATGGATATTGCTTCATCATATAACTACTACTGGGAAAGCCTTGATTCACTCTATGGGGGTAATGCCATCATCGTTACATCAGATGTGTTTATCATCGAAAACAAAGTTATTAGTATTGGAGGAAAATAAGATATCATCGCTGCTACCTCAACCAATGCCCTGTATATCAAACTAGATGATGATATCCCAAAATCTTCATTTCAATCTTTTGAGTTTGTCATGCCATTTATGTCAAGGAAAGGTTGCTAATGTTTAAGCCTTACCTATTGAAGAGCACTTATATAAGTCTAAAGTTAACTATTGGCAAAGTTGCTCGGGCTGGAAAAGGGACTCAGAAAACATCTCCAAAGGATTGCCAAAGCCTTAAAAGTTGCCAACTAGATCAACAAAAAAAGGGTAAGGATTCAAGCACAATGAATAACAAAAAATAAAATAAGCTTAGAAGAATCGAGGGAAAAAGATGGCTTGTCTATTGGCATAAGATGCAAGATATGAACCAATGATATTTCCATTACTTCGAGAAAGTTTCTGTCCAGAAGGACGTGTGAATACTAGCTCCGCTAATGTTATGTTTATACTAAATAAGGCATTTAGGGATCTCTTTATCAAAGCAATTGATGAGCCAGAGACATCAATGATGGATCGAGAGACTAGTCGATGCCCTTTAAGATTTGTTCTAAGTGTTTGGACTAAAAACGAGATTCCTAGACTATTCAATTCTATTTTAAAGTAATGCTATAAACTAAACTTACATGTTTTCGCCCAAAAGCATTGTAGATCCTTTGTATAGGCATCCTTTTATTAGGCAGTATCAACGAAATGACTAAGCATTATGCAAGTCATCTTTTATGTTCATTTTCATAGTTCTTGCTAACTCTTAGACTTTTCTCTACATATTTTTCTATCTATATTATTTCTTTTTCCATATTTTCAAGTACCTCGATGAAGGTGACATAAATGTTCATATTAAGACTTTCAATATCAATTTTGAGCAACCAACTTGCATTGGTAAGGTCAAATCCAAGAGGGATTCTGAAGAGAACATCATACCTTTAGACTTACTAAAAATAATTGAACAGGAAGAAAAGTAGATATTGCCTCATGAAGAACCCATTAAAACCATAAACCTTAAAATAGAAAAAGATCGAAAAGAAGTCAAAATTGGAACCTCCATAAAACCATCAACTCAAGTCAAACTAATAAGTCTTATTAAAGAATATTGGGATATGTTCACCTGTTCTTATAAGGACATGCTTGGATTAAACAACATTATGGTCTATAAACTTCCCTCTAAACCTGAGTGTAAGCCTATACAACAAAAGTTTAGAAGTATAAAACTTGAAATGCTTTTGAAGATAAAAAAAGGTGAAGAAACACTTTGAAATAGGATTTCTCAAAGTAACCAAATATCTTTAATGGGTAGCCAATATTGTCTAGTTTTTAAGAAAAATAGTAAAGTGCGAATGTGTGTAGATTATAAGGATTTAAACCAAGCCAGCCTAAAAAATAATTCTTATTTACTCATATCGATACCCTAGTAGACAACACCTCCAAAAATGCACTATTTTCCTCTTTGGATGGATTTTCGGGTTATAACTAAATCCAAATGGCAATTGATGACATGGAGAAGACCACTTTTGTGACCATGTGGGGCACTTTCTATTACAAAGTGATGCCCTTTGGGCTCAAGAATACTAGGGTAACCGACCAAAGAATGATGGTAATAATGTTCCATGATCTCATGCATTAATAAATTGAGGTTTATGTGGATGATATGATTGCCAAATTGCCAAAAGAGAGTGAAGATATGGCTAATTTGCAAAAACTTTTCAAACAACTTTGCATATACCAGCTCAAATTAAATTTCGCAAAATACACATTTGATGTCACATCTGGCAATTGTGAGTGAAAAAGTAATAGAAGCCGATCCTAACAAGGTCAAGGCCATTCAAAATCTATCACCACCTTAAACTTAAAAAGAAATAAGAAGCTTCTTGGGAAGGTTGAATTACATAGCTCGATTTGTACTTCAGCTGACAGATAAATGCGATCCAATCTTTCGGCTATTTCATAAACAAAATCTCAGAGAATGGAATGAGGAATGCCAAAAGGCCTTCGATAAAGTCAAATATTACCTTTTGAACCCTCTAATACTTATACCACTAGCGCTAGGTCGACCTCTAATCTTACACTTATCAATTTTCAATAAGTCAATAGGCTATGTATTAGGTCAACATGATGGGTCAGGTAAGAAGGAATAGGCTATCTATTACTTAAGCAAAAAGTTCACAGAATGTGAAAATAACTATTCAGTAGTAGAAAAGCTATATTGTGCTCTAACTTAGGCAGCTTAAAGGTTAAGGCAATATATGTTGTTCCACATTATGTGGCTGATTGCCAAACTCGATCCCATCAAGTATTTGTTTAAAGCTCCCACCTTATTAGGGAGATTAGCCAAGTAGCTAGTCCTACTTTTTGAGTGTGACATCATGTATGTGAACTAGAAAGCCATCAAGGGTAGCATAATAGCAGATTTCTTAGCAATATGAATAATATATGACTATCAACCTTTCGATTTTGAATTCTTTGACTAAGACTTGATGTGCATATCTAAGGCAGAGAACACTATCAAGTGCAATTCATCTTAGAAAATGTACTTTGATGGAGCTATGAATATGTTGGGGCATAGAATTAGGGTAATTCTTATTTTACCTAATGGAAACCCCTACCCATTTACCATAAGATTGAACTTGGATTGCACCAATAATATAGTTGAATATAAGGCCTGCGTCATGGGACTCCAAATAGCCATTAAAAGAGGTATTTAAACATTGCAAGTATTTAGAGATTCAACCCTTGTCATTTACTAACTGAAAGGAAAATGGCAGACGCATGATGCAAACTTATTCATTATAGAAGTCTAATCTTAAAACTCAACAAAGAACTGATATCAACTTTCAACATTTACATTGAGAAGAGAGTCAAATCACTGATGCTTTAGCCATCTTGTCATTTATATCCAAAGTTAATCGAGAATCGGACATTACTTCTATATAGATAAGCATTTATACAACTCCAGCACATTGTCAAAATGTTGAAGAAGAGAAAGATGGCCAGCCATGGTATCATGACATCCTTCATGCATCAAGGATCAGTAATACCCTAAATGCACTACCAAAACTAATAAGAGAACCATCCGAAGGATAGCTGCCAACTTCATTTTGGATAGTGGATTTTTGTAAAAGAAAGGATAGGATCAAGGACTACTTTAATGCATGACACCTCTGAAGCCAAAAGAATTCTCAAAAAAATCCTGAAAGAATCTACGATACACACACTAATGGATATTGAATGGCAAAACAAGTCATGTGATTAGGCTACTATCAATTGACTCTTGAAAGAGATTGCATTGACTATGCTTAAAAGTGCCACAAAGGCCAAATTGAAAGAGATAAAATCCATGTCCCACCAGCACCTCTACATGTTATTATAGCTCATGGCCATTTTTGATATAGGGCATGGACATGATCAGACCAATTACCCTTAAGGCTTCTAATGGTCACTGCTTCATGTTGGTCGCTATCGATTATATCACCATATGGGTAAAAGTGGCTTTTTATGCCAATGTCACCCAATCCATTGTATGCAAATTTATGAAATGTGATATCATCTATGACATGAACTTCCTGAGTAGATCATCATGGATAATGCATGCAACTTGAAAAACAAAGTGATGCAAGTAGTCTACTCTCAATTTAAGATCCAACATTATAATTTTGTTTGATAGCACCCAAAAACGAATGAGGTTGTTGAAGCAGCCAATTAGAATATCATGAAGATGGTTGAAATGAGGGCCAAAACCTGTAAGGATTGGCATAAAAAGTTGACTTTTGCATTACATGGCTATCCCATAGTAGTATGAACTTTTATGGGCACCATTCTATTTCCTTCATCTATGGCATAAAGGCCATCCTATCTATCAAGGCTGAAATCTCCTCACTTAGAATCCTAATGGAATCATAACTTGAAGTGGCCAAATGGGTCAAGAACTAATATGAGCAGCTCAATCTTATTGAGGAAAAAGGGACGAAAATCATCTGTCACAGTAGATGTATTAAAAGTGCATGTTGAGAGCCCATGACAAAAAGGTCCATCCTTGTTAGTTCTGAAAAGATGACTAAGTACTCAAACAAATTCTTTAGATCCATAAAGATGCTCGAGGAAAATAGAACCCAAATTAGGAAAAGCCATATATGGTAAAATGCGTATTTCTAGAGGTACCTTGATCTTAACCAAGATGGATGGTAATGACTTACGCAATCCTATGAATTCTAATTCCATTAAAAAAATACTATACCTAAAAGGATTCTACGATAAAAACCTAAAAAAGCAGACTATCCTCATTTTGTTCTCATTACTTTAAAAAAAAGCAAAATAAAATAAAAAGCTAAAAAAAAGAGAGAAAAACCTTGGATGAAAACCTAAAATGGTATCCAAGAAAAAAAATTGGCTTAAGTTTAGAACCCGAGAGGGCAACTTAAGTGACCAAACTCTCCCTTACCCGAACCAAATCAAGCCTAAACTATTACCAGCTTAAACCAAAACCAATTTATCCTACACTCATAACCTATATCAAGACACCAAATCATAACCTAATTCACTTATTCTATGCTAACCTACTCTACCGAATGTCATTCTTACCTGCACCTAAAAAATGAAAAATACCTAACTTCGAGGCCTCCATCCCAACATAAGGAAATTTGTAAAATCTTCTAGTGAGTTGACCAATACCAAAAGCATTAATTGTTTAATAATGGTTTTTAAAGACACTCAATGGAAGACTCATTCATCAACATCAAAGGCTAAACTTGTATCTTAAAATCTTTTATGATGCCAAATTTTTCATAACTAGTACCTTCTTTCTTTTAAATAAAATACAATCACTTAATTTCTTGCAAGGTTCTTTTGTAACTCCTGCATCTCAAGTTGCATCATGTTATCATTTAACTAATAATGCTTGATAAATGAATACAATTGATAACAAGATTTTCTAGCATTGCTTAGAAAGATAAAACTTTACAAGAATTTTGTTTCATCTCCAAAGACTAAGAGTGAACCCTTGGGGCCATAGTTGATCTTGCGCTTGGATCCCACATCTTGAAAACATGCCTAAAAACTCCTTCTAGTAAACCTTAGCCTAAAGATAAGGGGCTAAAGTTCCTTTCATACTGTTATCCTAATAATTAGAATTCAAAACAGTCCACCCAGACCATTAAAGACATCTTTGAATCATAATTGGCAGAGAGAAACCCTTGATACTAGCCAATAAACTTAATGTAACAAAAGTTTGTAAACATGAACCATTTAGGCTTAGGACCTTCCCTTCACAATCACAGACCACCCATACCTCCCAAAAATGGCATTAACATGTAAAGCCTCTAAAAATCTAGAGCAAAATTAATAAACCTTAGGGCAAAAAGCCACCTTATCAAACTAATAAAAGATCAATAAACCAAAAAGTCCAAAAAATTGATTATTCGACTAGATAACTTTTGCATCACTTTAGAATGCATTTGCATCCTCATGCATCATTCTTCAGGTATGAACTCTTACTCTCAAAAGTCAGAATTAAACAACACTTCAGGTACAAATTCTTGTTTTCAAAAAGCCTCAAAAAGTTCTACATAAGAATCCCTCATCTCATGAGTGCACAATTTAAAAAGCCATTAAAAAAAGATACCTAAACTTATATCTTTTGAGTCCTCAAAGAGTAAGATGCTTTTTTTTAGTCCTTAAAGAGCAGGATGCTTTCTTTTTTTACTCCTCAAAGAGTAGGACGTGTTTTTTGCCTTAGTCTTCAAATATCAAGATGCCTTCTTTTTTTTTTAGTCCTCAAAGAGCAAGATGCCTTTTTCTTTCTTTAGTCCTCAAAGAGCAAAATGCCTTTTTTTTTCTTTTCAATGCTAAAAAGGTAGGACACTTACCTATCTTAGTCTCCAAATAGCAAGATGCTTACCTTTCTCGATCCTCAAAGAGCAAGACGCTTACCTACCTGTTCTTAAAGAACATGACTACCTACCTCAATCCTCAAAGTGCAAGATGCTTACCTACCTCAGGCCTTAAATAGCAGAAAACTTATTTATCTTAGTCCTCAAACAATAGGATGCTTGCCTGCCTTAATCTTCAAAGAAAAGGATGTTCACCTACCTCAGTCTTCAAAGAACAAAATGCTGACCTACCTCAATCCATAAAAAGCAAGACGCTTACCTATTTTAGTCCTCAAAGAGCAAGATGCCTACTTCCCTCAGTCTTCAAAGAGCAAGACGCTTACCTACCTTAGTTTTAAACAGCAGGATGCTTCCTTACCGCAATTCTCAAAGAGCAGGACATTTACCTATCTCAATCCATGACAAGCTTAACGCCTATCAAGTCTATCCTCAAAGAGCAAGACACTTACCTACTTCAGTTCACTAAGAGTTGGACACCTATTAAGTCAATGCCCACACTAGCTAACACCTGTTGAGGGTTAAACTCAGGAAACCACAAGCCTAGTAGAGAGGTCAAACCTTATAAAACTCATTAAAATTCTCTTATTAGTTAGGACTATTGCTAATATAATTGGCCTATCTTAACATAAAACTAACTGAATCTCTATTTTTTTAGTAGCCATATAGAACCATCATTCTACTCAAACAAAATGGTGTCTGTTTGTCTCTACCTTATTCTTGATACTCAGCAACAGCCAAAGAAGGGCAGTTGTAGACATCTTTTTTTTTGCGACTAATTTTTGGCTTCTTAACACATAATCCAAAGATAATAGAATAAAAAATAAATATGGTGATGGCTATTAGGTACCGTGTCACCCTGTACTATTAAGTAACATGGCACTGGGCAAAAAATATTTTTAGGAAGGTCTGAAATGCCTATGGGTCATATTAAAAAAATGTAAAAATAAAGCATCAAAGGTCACTATTCGAGGTGTCACCAAAGTCACTCAGATGAGCACAAGTAAGTTTTCCACTATTTGTGACCAAGGTGAGGTATTCAAAGAGCCTAAGGTACATGCAAGTTACATTAGTGCATAAATATTGATACTAAGCTTTAACGATGAAATTCAAATTTTCATGTGTAGTATCAATACAAGAGGGTTTGGTATTGATTCCTAAGGTGTGGTACCGATATTTAGCATGCTTGTATCTATACAGGCCTTAGCAGTAGCTCAAGTTATAATGGTTGGCAAAATTAATTGATACACAAGTAGAAGTATTGATAAAAACCGATGAAGTATCGATACAAGCCTTTAAGTCTTGAAACTGGAAAAAAAATTTTCCTCTTGTATTAATACATACTTCATTATATCGATACTGATGGGTAAAAATTGCCTTGTGTATTAATACAAAATATTTTGTATCTATAAACCAAGGCTTTTTTGCCCAATTCGAGCCATCTTCTAACCTTTAAAAATCTGATTCAAACACATTTCTTACACCAGAAGTCATTATAATTCATACTAAGCCTTAGCTATGGGCTTGTGATTGGACTTAAATAAATTTTTAAAGCCCAAATAACCAATGATAAGGGATGTTTTCTTGAAATATATGGTTTGTCATAGGGCATGCTTGGCTTTTCCTCAATTGCAGACTATTTTAGCCTTTTTGCACCACTACTCTGCATGGCAGAGCCAATGGAAATAAAAGCAGTTGAGCATAGTACTTAGAATTGTTTTTTACTACATGAATGAAAAATCAAAAATGCCTTTTCTTTGGCACTAAAAAACATTGGCTAAACCTTGAATTTAAAAAGGGGCCAAAGCTGGCTTAGGTAATTATCAATGATTTTTTTAGCAATCTCAAAAAAAACTCCAACAACCTTCAGCCTCAAAAACATTTCCCAAGCATTGTTCCATTTACTTTGACCCTCAACCTTCTTCCATTCTCGTAGCTTATTAAAATCATAGCCAAAAGCACCTCTAAAACCTTTTGTTCCATTCATCATTCCTCTTAAAATTTCTTTCCCTTAACATCTTACTAGAAATCTCTTTTTTCATCATTTTTTTGCAAATCAACATCTAAAAAAAAGGAAAAAAAAAAGGTGAGTCCTAAGTTACTACTTAAAGAAAAAGGCTAAAGCTTAAGGCTTTTGGTATATTTTCTCACCTGGCTCTATTTATTTTCTTAATTCTAGCACTTTCATCACTTTAGTGTACCATTTATGCTGCCATGAGCAACATAGGACTCATTTTCCTTCTTTACGATAGTCTTAGGATTTTGATGTTCTTTTGATGCCTTCATGTTATTAGGTAGGCCAAACATCTTCTCTTTCATTTTGTCATCAAAGCAGTCCCTTATTCATGCATTTTCTATCATGTTTCACTTATTTTCACATGCTTAACACGTGCTTGAATTTTCTTTGACATGCATTGAGTATGTTCATACATTTTTTTTCATTTTAAGGACTTTTAAGGCATAAAGATTTTGTCTTGGAAATTCTAACATGCTTTGTTTTTTGCTTAAATATGTTCATGTCATCTTCTATAGCATGATTTTTTATGCCATTCATGGAGTTATCATTCCCATGCATTTTATTTGTCACATCGTATTTTTTATCATCTTTTCCATGTCAAAATGTTATCTTTGTATGTTTATATGTGTTATCTTTGTTCATATTTTTGTATGTTTTATTTTGTTCATGACATCTTTGTCAAGATACTTGCTTACTTGATAAAAATTTGATTTTCAAAAAATCCCTAGGTTCATGCTACCTCCAATAGATGTAGACTAGCATGGATTTAATGTTTTCATAAAATTGGTCTTCTAATCTTAGGAACAAATTAAACATTTCATATTTGGATTCATGGTAAAATAAGTTTAAAAATGTTGTTTTGCAAACAAAATGACCTTTTTAGTTGATAAAAGATAAGTTTAACACCTTTATGATGACATGGTTAATGGGTCGTTTCATTATCCTAAACTACTCAAAGATTATGGAATGAACTCCTGATCCTCATGTCATTCTTTTCCCTATGTTGTGGACATTTGGACATCCATAAATCGAATATAACCCCAAGAAATCTGAAAAATTAAATAACCCCTATTTTTTACTCTGACAGCAAGGTGATCTGAATTTGAAAATTTATTTTTGAACCATAAATGATTTTTCTAGAATTTTTGGATATGTTTCCCTAAAAATGCATTAAATTATCCTTCAAAGGTGTCTCGATTGTCCTCAGATGATCTTGGATGAGGAAGTTATGACTTTTTAAACTTTTGCTATCTAGAACCCTAGGATCAGCCCATTACATTTTGTTTGGGCTATTTCAGCCTATGAAAATATTTTTCTATATTATTTAAATTTTTCCTAGAAAGTTGTCAAAATTCTTTCTCCGAAAGGTATTGTTTATTATTTAACAATTTCGAATGAGCCAAAAATGATTTTTCAAAATCTATCACACCCTGTCCCTTGTACATGTTACCAGTGTCAAAATAGGCCTAACTCTAAAATTTAATTCCTCCTAGGAGGTAATTTTCTAGGATTTTTAAAATTTTATGTCTTTATTGAGTTACCTTTCTAACGGTACCTTATTTATAAATTTAGGAAGGGAGATAGTGTGATGCTACTCCTTATTTTCTCTAGAATTAAAATTAACCCAATCTCCTGAATCGCCATCACTAAGACATTTAAACTTCTTAAAATGCAGTCGATTGGCTTCCTTACAACACAAACCCATTAGGCTTGGATCAAGGCTCAATACAAAATTATTATATTCTAATCTTTGGTTCTTTATTTTCAAAATACTTTTCAAAATATTTTTTCCTTTTAAAACATCAAAAATTTTCATCTTTGGGGATACTCCAACCCTATCTCTCTAAGAATATACTCCAACCTTGTTTTCCACTAAAAAGCTTGAATTTTCTCTCTCGAATTTATTTGAGATTCCTAATTATTTTCTTAAATCATCATAAATTTTTATTCTTGGGGATACTCTAACCCCACCATAATCCAACCTTATTTTTCACTAAAAAACTTGAATTTTCTCTCTTAGATTTATTTGAGATTCATAATTATTTTCTTAAATAATCATAAATTGTTATTCTTGGGGATACTCCAAACCCACCATAATCCAACCCTGTTTTCCCGCAAAAAAACTTGAATTTTCTCTTTAGGATTTATAAAAGATTCCTAATTATTTTCTTAAATCATCATAAATTTTCATTTTGGGGGATACTCTATCCCCACCACTTCGATGGGGTACTCTAACCCTACTTTTACATTAAAATCCAAAAATTTTCTTTCTTTTGGATATCCTAGATTGTTTTAATTAAAAACCTTTTTTCACCAAATCCAAACTTATTTTTAAATTATCATCTTGGTTATTCTTTAGTAATTGAAGACAATTACAAGATACACCTCGACCATCCCTCCTTTTTATTGTTTTTTTTTATGATTGTTTGCGAAATCATTATATTCTTTTTTGTCTAACTAACATGTTTCCTTTTTACCATGACTATCATGCATTTATATTTAAAATTTGCTTTCAAAAGAAACATACAAAGCCATGTTCCATGTCGGTATCTTTCTAGTGCATAATACGAAATATCTAAATTTTTAAAATTTAATTCAAAAATTATTTCATAAAAAATTCCTATGCTTTTCTTACCTCCGCAAAGCATAGGCGATATAAAGTTTTCTATCCAAACTCAAATTTATAATTTTCACAAAAGTTCATGCATTAAAGGGGATCATATCTAAATAATGACCAAATGGAACCAATTAAACTAAAATTGAAGCAAGATATAGTTAGCGAGTACCCCTTCATACTCTCATGCCTAATCCAAATCACGATCAAGGGATAATTCAAAGGCTTTGACCAAATACCATATCTTGTAAGTCATACGCACCTACTTCGGATCATCTAGAAATAAGAATAGAAAGAGGCACGTGGCAACAATGAGCTTTATCTTCATAAGATATTTTATTACAATTATTTAAAAGAAACAAAAGAAATATCTCTTTAACATTAATTAAATATAACATTTATTTACATGAAATTAATAAATGCTAATGATATTTAAGCTATAAGGCTTAGACTATCAATCTCTTATTAACACTAAAGCCAATTGGCCATTTATTTAAGTCCTATGCCTTCCATATGACAATCATGTTTCTACTAGGATAAAACTTTAGTGAAGGGATCACTAAATTCTCCTAGGTGGGTACTCATTTCATACTAATATCACATCTCTCAATAATATTTCTAATAACGTGATATCACTGTAACATATGTTTAGATTTATAATGAGACTTTGGTTCCTTAGATTGTGCTGTGTCTCCATTATTATCATAGTAAAATGGTACTAGATAAAAAATGCTTGAAACTACACCAAGTTTGATGGTAAACTTTTTTATCCAAACTACCTCATTCACAGCTTCAACATAAATATTTACTCAGCTTTAGTTATTGAGTCTGCAATTATAGCTTGTTTGGAACTTTTTCAGCTAACTGCAGCACCACTAAAGGTAAATACAAAGCTTGATTGTGATTTTCTATCATTCCAATCAAATTGGAATCTAGCACTAGTATAACAATTTACATGAAGTTCAGCCTCTCCATATACTAGAAGGATATCCTTAGTTCTTCACAACTATTTAAGGATATTTTTCATATCAATCTAGTGACTTTACTAGGATTACTTTGGTATCTACTTGTGATTTTATAGTGTACGATACATCTAGTCTTGTACATAACATGGCATAAATGGTGAATCGAATATCCAAGGCATATGGAATGTCATTCATCATTACGATTTCATCTGATGTTTTAGGACACAATAATGTAAGTTGTGTATCAATGGCAGGTTTTTTGTTTTAGATTTTCATGCTAAACCTCTTTAGTACCTTACCAATGTAAGTGGATTAGGATAAGCTAAGCAGTCTTTTCAATTTATATATAAAAATCTTATTTCCCAGAATAAATGCTACATCTCCCAAGTCTTTCATGGAGAATTGTCTAGATAGCCAAATATCATTTCCTATGAGCAATATATCATTAACATATAGCACCAAGAAAATAATAGGTTGCCTATTCACATTCTTATAGAAACACATATCATTAAGACTTTTTTTGAAGCTAAAGTCTTTAACTGCTTTATCGAATCTAATATTTCAACTTTTTAAAGCTTGCTTCAGCTTATATATGGACTTTTCAGTCTACATACCTTATTTGGATTTGACTTGGATGTAAAACCATTAGGTTGTGTCATTTACACTTCCTCTTACAAATACCCATATAGGAATATTACTTTTAGATCTATTTGCCATATCTCATAATTGTAGTATGCAACAATAGCAAGCATAATTTGGATGGATTTTACCATGGCAACTGGTAAAAAGGTTTCCTTATAATCAATGCCTTCTATAAATTGCCACTAGTCTGGCCTCATACGTTTATAAATTGCCATCTATGTCAGCCTTTATTTTAAAGACCCACTTGCAACCTATGGGTTTTATCCCTTCTGGTGGGTCAACCAAAGTCCATACTTGGTTAATTTCCATGGCATCCATTTCAAATCTTATGGCTTTAAGCCATTTCTTGGAATCAATGTCAGACATTACTTCCTTATAATTGGTAGGCTTAGTATCACATGCTAAGCCTTCTTGGTCCATTGGAAATCCATATCCCACTGGAGCTTGCCTGATATTACTAGATGAATAGAGTAGTTGAGTCCCTTAAGCTTCAAGTTAAGTATCCAATGCTTTAATTGTGGGCTCAAGTTCCATAAAAATGTTTGTTTATGGTTTTTAAACTTTTTTATGATCAATTTTACTCCCACTAAACCCTTCAAATAGAAATTTTTTCTCTAAAAAGTGTATGTTTTGAGACAAACACCTTTTTGCTTAGTAGAACAAAATAGTATCCATATTTTATGATACCCTATAAACTTACATTTGACTAATCTTGCTCCAAGCATATCAGCTGCTTTACGTTTCACATAAGTAGTACACCCTCAATCCTTGTGTATAATAAATTTGGCCTTTTACCTTTCCATACCTCATATAGTGTCTTATCAACATATTCGAATAGAACCCTATTTAGAAAATAAGCAGCAGTTTCTAAAGCATATCCCAAAAACGTATCAAAATGTTAGCTTTACACATAATGGAAGGAACAATGCCTAACTGTTAGTGTATGCCCTAGAGCCAATCAGATTGGATAAGGCATATATAAGTTAATAACATAAACCAATTACTTTAGTTAGTGATTCAAGGTTTTCCTTCATGTTAAAGGCATGATTAACACTTATACAAACACTAAATTAATGATGCCCATGAAACATTATAGCCTTGCAAAGTTAGTAATGAGTTGTAATGATGAAATCCTAGTGCATCAAAGCAGCATTTCTAAAAACATTCCCCATTATTGTATTGTCAAGCTAAGGTATTGACAATGCATAAAGACTAGAATATGCTAAACCTTCATGCATTTAATGCATGAAACTCTTTGACCTCATAAAAGTTCAAGTATAAAGATACCTGGGATTAGCATATCAATACTTGTTTTATGGAAACAAACACACTGAACATGGTCCATATGAGAACTCCAATTGATATAAGTCATTCCAGTGTCTATCGAATATGTTCTCATGTGCCAATCATATATATTAGTTTTCAATTTATTATACCAGGTCATCTTCTATAGGAAGTCATGCTTTGATTCCATCATGAATGGGTTACAATTAATAGATGCTTATAGTAGGGTGGTTTTAGGTATGGCATGAGCCATACAAAGGCAGATGACTGATCTAGATAAGATCTACCATTTTGAGTTATATTAAAGACATATTTTATTTATTCTGTGCTTTGGTTAACTTGATAGAGTCATTGGCCAATGCAAAATGGATTTGAAGAAATTATTTCTCTAAATTCATAAGGTTATCGAAAGCTGCAGGAACTAATATGGATTTATACATGAATAGATGCTACATCGAGCTCATAGTCTTTCTGGGATATTTGGTGAAAAGACCAAAGTACATTGAGAGGCTAGTTACTAAAAGGTTTCTTGAAGAGGTTATATTGACTTTTCCTACATACCAATTGGTCATGATGCCTTGCTAGAAGCCAATCTTTGTTAATAAATATAAATACATTTAATTGGGTAATTACATTTATTGTTGCTATGATGGAAACCTAATGGGTCATACACAATAAGATGATCATTTGGATTAAAACAGGGATTTAATTAAGTATGACTTAATTAAATAAAAGGTATAATAAGGAGGACTTCATTGACTTAGTTCAGTTAAGTATTATTAATGACATAATTTACATTTATGAAATCTAATTAGAGATGTCCTAATATTGCAATAAAGATAAGAAAGTCTTATCAAGATAATATCCATTTGTAGACATGGTTAAAGGAATATTATTAAATAAAGCTAAATAATTGTATTTGAAAAATTAAATAATTATTTGATAATTATTTAATTAATTATTAATATTACTTATATGTAGTAAAATTATGTTATCTGGGCCAAAAGCCCTAATTATCAAGTGAAGGAAGTTTAGTTGTGAACTACTCCAAGTTGGGTTAGCTAATGGGATACAAACATATAATACTATCTTTGGTGTGCTATTGGGCTAAAATATCAATAGGTTAATACTAACACTTAATCATAGACAAACTAATTTAAATAATTTTAATTGGGCTTTAGGAAACACTCCAAAATGGGCCCATCTTTTAGGCATGCTAGTAATAGACTTAATTGACACATTTATCTAGCATAACCTAGCCCAAGGTGTGTCTAAGGGTTTTTGGTAGATAAGGAAGAAAAGGAAACCCTAAGTGCCATCCTCCTATCTTCTTAAAAAGACATGGCGTAGCTTTATCTTTCCTAAGCTCTCTTTATGCTTTCATTCTTTTTCTGAGTGTTCTTGAATTGTTCTTGAACAACGAAAATATAAAAATAGTTTTCTAGCATTGAGGGATTAATTTTTCACAAAAGTTGTGAAATTAGCCAAATTTCAATATCTATACTTCCCTTAGCCTCCTTTATGTCAATTGGTCTAAGTGATCACTATAAAGGTTGAAAATCAGTTTTTTATCTTAATAGAATCCATTGGAATTAAAAATTGTGATTTTTGGATCCACTTATTGGCATATGCAAGAAACAACTACTTCCCTACGAAGTTATTTCGCCTTCTCTTTAGCACAATAGGTAAGAAATCGCTCCCATATCATATCAGATATATACCTATTAGGAAGATAACCACCGAACCTCATGAAGGCTCCAATAGGCATCTGTGTTGATCATCGTTAGAAACAAAACACTTAGACTGCTATTGACCTTAAGAAGAGATTGTACTAATTAGTTTATGGTGCATTCATGTAAGGATTGACATACTTAGACTTAGAAGTCTCTAAGAAGGTGTGATTTCTATCAGATCTGTCTTTTAAATTCCAAGCAGATGTTATGTATATCTCTTCCTAAAATCCTAAGGAAATTTCAGTGTTTCCTTGTTTATTTGCATAGCGTATATTTAATTCTGATTAATTTTTTATATTTATATCGATAAGCACAAGCCCCAGATTTCCTTTTAATGGTATCAATGTCTGAGGTTTGTAGATTACATGTGGCCTAGCATGTTGGTTGTTGCTGATAATCAATCTGATTGATTTGTGTGTTGATTTAGTGATTTCTTAGTTTTTGTAAAATTCTTAAAAAAATTATTTTTTTCTTTAATTTTTTAAAAATGTAGACAGCATGTAATTTTTTACTTTAATTATGTTTAAAAGTGTTTAAATAATTAATTAAAATTGTTTTAATTAATTCAGATTAAAGTCCTAGCATGTCTTAGGTCTTTTGGGTTGTTTGAAGTTGTTTAGATCTGTTTCTTGAATTAAAATTCAAAGAAATTATTTCTTTTTAATTTTAATTTTCCAACATGTTAATCCATGTTTACTATCGTATTAATTAGTTCGAATATGTCTTTTTCTAATTAAATTGATATTTGAGTCATCTATCAACGTTTTGGTGTTAATTATTGTTAAGATAGCTCTACTTCAACATTTTATGGTGCTGAAATTTTCAATAGTTGTTAGTGTGACTTTTTCCTTTTTTTCCATCTTGAAAGTGTCATGAAAAGTTCATAATACTTGTTAGAAAAATTAGGTTAAAATCAAAGTTAAAAATGTTTCAATTCTGCGCCATCATGGGTGCACTATGTCCACATGATGGATGCAGCACGTTGTCTTTCTTTTTGTGACCTTGGTGCAGCATCAATGGCAGCAAGATGTTGTTGCAAATTTGCTGTATTTTCAGAGTGTTAGTGGGAGGAAGACAATAGTGTTTGAATTGAATTAGGATGGCTAAGATAGCCATGCATGAATAGACTCTTAATTGGACTAGGACTCTTTGAATGTCCCTACTAATATAGAGCACCTAAAAGTTATGTAATAAGCAATTTAAGACAAGTTTCCTAAAAGTTAAGAATTTAATTAAAAAATATTTTCATTAAAAAACCAAAATTACTATGTAATTTGACAAAGTATCTTAAATTGTTTGATGGGGTTTATGCAAATGATGATAAGACCACCAAGTGATATATGCTATGCTTATTTTATTTCATGATTGTAATATGATTATGTTAGCATGAGGATGATTATGGACTAGACCTTAGTATGACTAAGTTATGGATGATTGAATTTTTTTTCTTTTGGTATTTATTTTATAAATAGGTTTGTGAACCCTACCTTCGCTTTTAATTCTGGGTTATATATTCTTTTCTCACCTAACTCTCCTCAAGTATAACTTGAGGCTTCTTTCAGAGATATGTAACACTTACATAGGACTTGTAGGTTTAGGATTAGGATAAGATTAGAATTTACATATATCCAAGATATGAAGAAAAAAAACCAAAAAAGAAAGACCAAGAAGATCATCATCAAGACTTGCAAAGACCTTGTATGATATCCTTAAGAATTTAACCAACTAGTTTCCTAAAAGCTTAATGAAACTAGATAGATAAAGTCTATAATCATCCTAGTAGATTGTATGCATTAGATTTATTTTTGAATTTATATATGTGTGATATATGATTGAATAAAAGCAAAGCATGCTAATAAAAAAAGCAATGAAACTTAAGATAAATGTTAAAAATCCCTCATAAATTATTAAGCTAACCATGATCAAATGCCTTCTATTATTCATAACCAGATATGTAAGTTCTAATCGTGGGAGACTTGTTAGGGTAACCCTAAGGTACCTGTTGTTCGAGCTTCTTTAGTTATAAATATTGTGTTTAATTCAGTTAATATTGTGTTGTCCGAATACTTATAAACTTAAATCTATAGTATTAGAGGCGATGGTTAGGTGAAATGCATATAATGCATTTAGGTAAAGAGTTACCATCTAACTAATCTAGGAGTTGCACATAAATGTAATTAGTAAGCAATGTTACCTACTTAATTAGTTCTTCCATAGTTTGTTAGGCTAACCATAAGGTCATGAAAGGAAACAAAGAGTGTCTAGTTCATTAAGAAATTTCAAATGCTAAAGTTCTCGTACTATAGTTGAGGGCTATAATATCAATAAAATAATGATGACAATCATTAGAGTTGTAAAACTTTACTTAATGATTGAAATTGCAAATAATTAACTATAAAGCTTTCGCTTCAAAATGGATATAAAAAACATGACTAATAAACTATTGCTAAGTAGTATACGTGGTCCTAATAAGCTTTAATGGGAGAGACTCCATTGATTAGGCCCATATTGAATGGAATATCTAAGAATAGCCTATTAGGTTAAGGGCAGTTTATTAAGTTCACATGATAACCTTGATTAAGCCACATTGTGATGATGTTTAGTATAATCTTGAACTCTGAAAGAAACAAGTAGCTATTTAAGTTGATGAAATCATCTAAAACCTTGAAAGAATTGTTCTATATGGATAATCATAATGAGAAGTTTGACATCCTTAAGAAATTGTTCCTAAGTAAAATGTTAGAAGGTAGCCTAATTAGGATTCATATTATAGGATGAATTTCAACACTTGAGTAGTTTAGATGGAACATGATCCATGCATTGTCTATATACTTTCTAGTGAAGAAAGACAATGGAGTGACAAGGGTGTACGCCAACATAATGGTGAACTAGACTAATTAAGTAAAGATTGCAAGGAAATTTTTGATATGATCAAAAATAGGAAACTTATAGAAGTTTCAATATTATATATACATTGAGATTAATTCACTTCTTTTGGTATATGATACCTAGAAGTTGGTGCTTAAATATTATGACATATTGTAAGGCCTAAATGAAAGTCGTAATGAAGATGGACTATAGGTGATGGCAACCTTGTTGATGCTAATTAAAGCTTGCCTTCTTAATTAATGTTTCTGAAACATAATCTTGATTTGTTCAAAACATAAGATGATTGCTAGCATTCCTGAGCTTAGATTTAAACCTTGTAGAATAAATCATTAATCATAGAATTTGTTCTATGTTATGGTTATATTATTCTCAAACATCAAACTTGCAACAGTATTAAAAAAATACTAAATGGCCTATAACTAATAGGATTCAAAAATAGTTTGCAAATCCACTTCCTTTTAAATCTACACAAGTAGGATTTAGTGGGAGGAATTTTTTATTTTTTAAAAGTTAAAGATCATAATATGACTTAGTGATAAATAGTTGTGATGTTAAAAATGCAATTATTTAAAAAGTGTTCCAAACTAGAAAGAATTGCATGCTTATACGCTAAAGTTCATAAACAAACTTTTTTTTCCAAAATGAGTTACTTTTGGATCATTAGCTTACAATCTAATAAAAGATTCCTAACAGTTGTTAAAGTAACAACTAAGCCATGTGATTAGAATCCAGATCTCATAGTTATCGAAATAGTTAATGACTTGATAATGAGATTATCATGAATGTGATCAAACATATACTCACAACAATACTAAAGCTTTGCCCAAGTTGAGATACAATTGCTAATCAACAAAGTTCAGCAATGGCTGCATTAGTTATTGGCTTAGTGCAAATGGGAGATATTAGTATATGCCCAAAGCTATTTGGATTCGATGAGGCATATATAAGTTAATAATGCAAGCTAATCGCTTTAGTTAGTGATTTAAGGTTTTCCTTCATGTTAGTGGCGTGATTGACACTCATGCAAATAGTAATTGGATGAAGTCATGAAACACAATAGCCTTGTAAATTTAGTAATGAGTTACAGAAATAAGATCCTTATGCATCTAAGTCGTGTTTCTAAAAACATTCTTACTCATCGTAGTGTGAAAACAGGGCATTAACAATGTACAAGACTAGCATATGCTAAGCTTTCATGCATTTGATGCATACAATTCTTTGATCTGATAGAAGATGAAATATAGAGATACTTAGGGATAGCATATGTGTGCTTGTTTTATGGAAAGAAGTTCACTGAATATGGCCCGTATGAAAACCCCATTTGGTATAAGTCACTCAAGTGTCTACAAAATATGTTTTCATACACCAGTTGTGTATATTAATCTTTAACCTTATGATACCAGGTCATCTTGTAAGGGGAGCGTCATGCTTTGATTCCATCATGAACGAGTCCATAATAGATGAATGCATATGGTAGCGTGGTTTTAGGTATGGCATACACCATATGAAGATGGATGAGCGATCTAGAGAGGATTCGCCACTCTGAGTGACATTAGAGACATATCCCATATGTTATTTGCTTTGGTTAACTTGACAGAGCTGAACTAATATGGACTGATATATGAATAGACACTACATCATGCTCATCATCTTTCTAGGATATCTGGTGAAAAGATTGAAGAACATTGAGAGGCTGGTTACTAAATGGTTTCTTAAAGAGGTTATATTGACCATTCCTACATTATGATGCTTTACTAGAGGCCAATCTTAGCCTATAAATATAAATACACTTAATTAGGTAGTTATGTTTATTAACATAGTCATAGAATAGGTCACACTCAATAAGATGATCTATTAGATTAAAACTGGGATTTAATTAAGTATGACCTAATTAAATAAAAGGTATAACGAGG
Organism: Adansonia digitata; assembly: GCA_029448705.1. Lineage (NCBI taxonomy): Eukaryota > Viridiplantae > Streptophyta > Magnoliopsida > Malvales > Malvaceae > Adansonia > Adansonia digitata. The sequence continues at coordinate 968,966 of JAQSVH010000004.1, forward strand.
AAAACTTAATTGAATTAATTCAATTACGTATATTAAAGACATAAATTAGATTTATGGAATCTAATTAGAGATGCCTTTATATGGCAAAAGAGATAAAAATGTCTTATCAAGGTAATGTCAATTTATAGACATGGTTTTAAGGATGTTATTAAATAAAGCCAAATAATTGTATTTAAAAATTAAATAATTATTTGATAATTATTAATAATTATTTTATATTATTTACATGAAGTAAAATTGTTTTACTAGGGTCAGAAAATTTAATTATAAATTAAATTATCTAACATTTAAATTTAAGGGTTAGGTTAAAAGCCCTAATTATCAAGTCAAGAGAGTTTAGTTGTAAACTATTCCAAGTTAGATTTGCTAATAGGCTAGGCGCATGGAATAGTTATCTTTGGTGTGCTTGGGCTAAAATATTAATAAGTTAATACTAAGGCCCAATCATGGACAAGCTAATTAAAATAGTTTTAATTAGGCTCTAAGAAACAAACCAAAGTGGGGCCACCTTCTAGGCATGTTAGTAATGCACTTAATTGACCCATTACTCAAGCTTAACCTAGCTCAAGGTGTATTTAAATACACTATTAAGGCTTTTTGGCTGATAAAGGACACAAGGGAACCCTAAGCGCTATCATTCTATCTTTCCTAAGGGGGTATGGCGCAACCTTTATCCTCTCTAAGCTCTTTTTGCGCTTTCATGCTTTATCTAAGTGTTCTAGAATCGTTCTTGACATGAAGAAAATAGAAAACATAGTTTTCTAGCATAAGAGTTATGAAATTGGCCAAATCTTGAAATCCCTACTGCCTTAGGCCTTCTTTATGTTGATTGGTCCAAGTGTTCTCAAAGTGTTTGTAATCACTATGAAGATAGAAAATCAGTTTTTTATCTCAATGGAATTAATCAGAATTACAAATTGTGATTTTTGGATCCATTTAATGGCATCTATGAGAAATAGCTAATTCACTATAGAGTTATTTCTCTTTCTCTTTGGTGCAATAGGTAAGGGAATCATTCCTGGATCAAATTTTATATGTACCTATTGGCAAGATACCTTTTGGTTGAAGCCTAAGAAGCTTTCTTGCTAGCACCGGAGAACTATTGGACCTCATGAAGGCTCTAATAATCATCTATGTGGATCATTGTTATAGGCAGAACACTTAGGCTTCCATTGGCCTCAAGAGGAGATCATAATAATCAACCAATGGTGCTTTTGTGTAGGGATCGACATGCTTAGAGTTACAAGTCTCAACACAAGTATAATTTCTATCTGATTTATGTTTTAAATTTCAATCATATTACATGTACATCTCTTTCCAAGATCTTGAGGAAATTCAAGTGTTTTTTAATTTAATTTCGTTGTGTATGTTTAATTCTAATTAAATTATTATGTTTATATCGATGAACTTGAGCTCATGATTTTTTTCCTAAAAAGGTTTGGTTTTTCCTCTCAGACACTATTGTGTTGTGGAATTTCGGGTAGAGTTTATTTTGACATAATCCCATTTTTAGTTCAATAATCTAAGAATTATTAAGTATCCTCCTCCTCAATCTGATCTAAGTGCTAAAATACTCTTACCTGTTTGTTTCTCTACTTTAGCCTTATACTCTTTAAACTTTTCGAAAGCTTCAGACTTGTACTTTCTGAAGTAAACATACGTATATCTTAAGTAATCATCTATAAATGTAATGAAGTAAGAATATCCATTTCTAGCCATTGTATTCATTAGCCTACATACATATAAATGTATTAGGCCTAGTAACTCCTCAGATCTATCACTTTTACCAATAAAAGGCAATTCGGTCATCTTACCAAAGAGACACATTCACATGTCCCATATGATTCATAATCAAATGGGTCTAGATAGTCTTATTTATATAACTTGTCTATTTAAGTCTTATTGGTGTAACTAAGTCTATAATGCCAGATCTAAGTTTTACTTGGGTCATTATTCTTTGCTTTCTTCTTATTCATGTTGAGCATTGCCATTTCTAGATCTAGTACATATAGTTCATTCTATAATTAGGCTGATCAATAGACCACGTCATTTGGGATAATCATGCAACTATTTCCTTTCAACCTAAACTTAAAATTATCCTTCCTGAGGTGTGAGACTAAAATGATATTTCTAGACAATTTTAGAACACAAAGACATTCTTTTAGTTCCATGGTCATGCTTAAAGGCAACAATAAGGTACATGTTCCATTGGCAATGGCTTCAACTTTTGATCCAATGCCCATTCTCAGAATTACCTCATTAAAAACTAATTTTATACTATTCTTTAACAAGATTATGTCATTATATAAGTGTGATCCACATTGTGAATCTATTATCTAAGAGGTAGTTGCATATGCCTTATTTTGTACAGGCTCTTAATTGAATTTTTCTTAGTTTTAGGGTTAAATGGAATTTTCTAGGTCTAGATTCTCTCAGATGAATTGTACATATTAGAAAGGTCCAATTCAAGTTTTGCTTAGTTTCCGTAAGTTTAGTTCAATATAATAAGGCATCTGAGCTTAATTGCCTAATTTAGGGGATAAGTGCCAAACTTGGGAAGATAGGACCTGGATCTTGAAAATCCAAAAATGTTAAAAATTGATTAGTAAAAGTTTCTTAAGGTAATTAAAGTGTTTATTGATGATATTTGGATAAAAAAGAGACTGTTTTATAAATTAGAAACAAAAGTCAAGGAAGTAACAAAAATCAACTGTAGGCAAAATCGACTTTTTTGCCTCAAATTAGATTTTTAAATCAGAAGAGTTCTACAACTTAGATTTCGAAATTAATTACACTAGAATGAAATTGAACATAGACTTTAGGTCTTTAGGTCAAGAAAGTATAATCAAGATAGGGTCATGAAGTGACCTTAGGAATTTCAATTGATGGAAGTTCTCGAGGCCCTAATCTGAGAGGTTCTGAATAAAAAATTTTAGATTTTTCAAAGAAAGTCATTAGGAAACATTTTTATTGCAAGTGGAATATTTAATTGCATTTTTGCATCAACACATCATGATCAATTGAATGTTACAAAAAATTTTACATAGACTAGTAGAATAATATGCCTAGGTCGATTTTCACCGTGTGCTTATCCATTCGTTAATGGCATAAATATCATTTCTCCTTAATATTGTTAGGAAGTTAGTGATTAAGTTAATATTACCTTAGGATAATTTAAGCTTAAATCACCAACTTTGGGCCTATAACTAGAGGTGGATATTCAACATTTTCAATAATTTTAAACACTTATAAAGTTGTAGATATTGTAGAATATTCATTTTTTCTCCACTTTCCATAATTTTCATGGAAAAAAAAGCTTGGAGTAGGTATAATCTCTTTCTCATCTCTTTAATTTCAATTCAATTAGCATCTTTGATGTTTGATTAATGCTTCTCCTTAGTTAAATGTAATTCGACTAAACCTATTTAGTATTTTCCTTGGTTTGCCACTTTGTTTCTATGATATTGTGATGTTTTGATCTTGATTCAAGTCAGGTTTAAGTTGGATCTAATGATATTGAAACATGATTTGTGAATTAGTTGAATAAATAAGTTGAATATCATGCTAAACAAAATTAACCTAGCTTGACTAAAGTGTTCAAACATGGAGATTACCTTAGATTTAGGTTCGATCACCTTGATTTTGATAGATTTTGATGATTTAAGCTTAGTTAAGATAGAATTGAAGTATATTAAGCTAAAATCATAAAACATCATGATGAAATCTTAAGTCTTTGAGCTGATTGTGAGGTTCAAATAATAGGGAAACACTATAGATATGTTTAGCTAAGCTTAGATGTTTAGGATCTTTGTTTCAGTTTTGCTTAGATTATGAAAGTTTGATGAAATGAGTTGATGAGTTTAAGCAAGCTAAAATTTGAACTTAATTGGATGAAGTCTTAATTTTACATGTTAAAGCTAAGCTTAAATAGTTGAAAGCATGTTTTGAATGATAATCATGTTGACTAAATTGAAATCAAGCTTTTTCTCCAAGTATTTGATTGTTAGATGATGAGAATTTGATAAGAATAAATGATTAGATGAATTTATTTGAGCTATATTTTGTTTATAATAGGTTTATGGTTAATTAGTTGCTAGAACAAAATAAATAACATTCTATGTGTTTTTTGAAATGTTTATGATTGAATAACTTGAATTATCTACCTTTCAAGGACAAAATATAATCATTACACTTCCTATCTTTCCAGGCTAGGCTAAAAAACTCTACCTTTTATCTTTTGTAGCTAAAATAAAACTCTTCTCTACTTTTTAATGGCTAAGTTGGAACCTACATTTTACAAGGATTTGGGTATAAACAAATAAAACCTCTAAAGGGTAAGTGTTTACAAGAGTTTAGGCATAATGGATGATAATTCTAATGGATAGGAAGAATTAAACCTATACACAACGAACTACTTAAAAATATGAAAAGGATGAAAAATATGACTCTAAGCTTAATATCTAGGTTCCTCATCTTATTGGAGGTATTGGATAGGCTTATTTATAGCCTTGATCATGAATATGGCCATAGAGCTATTGGAGACTTCATTTCAGTGATTTTCGTTCATTCCCTCCAGTTTGTATCAATACAGGATGTTATGTATTGATACATTGCCTTCATTCATACAAAATATGACTATTAAACTATCCTGAATCGATACATGAACAATGTTGTATCGATACATGAATAGTAAATTTAGGGTTTTAAGGTTATTTAGCTACTATCAAGCATTGTATTGAAACATACACCTAGTATATCGGTACATGCATATAAAAATCATCTTTATGGGGTTTTTCATGGCTTTGAAACATATAAAACTTATCTTTAAAATGTTTTATACAAATGTTTCTATTAGAAACAAATTTTTATGTGCTTAAAGGAGTTAAAACACATTCTACATTTTTCAAGGTTATTTTCATAATAATTTGTAAAAAAATACTAACTTAAAAATATTTAAACATAAGGCAATTAAGTTTAAGTTTTAGTTATATCAAAACATAGATTAATTCAAAGCTAATATAGTTAACAATCTCTTCTTTTTTTATATGACAAAATTTAAGGTGAATTTGCTTGCAAAACTCCCTTTTAATCCTTTAAAAATTTTCAATAAAACTTCCTTTAAATAAAGGCATTATTAAAAATTTTGAATATTGAATATTTTACAAAATGATTTTTAAAAACTTGGTAGTAGCATTTTAGTTATATTTAGCTATAAAATCACCAACACAAGATATTAAAGATTAGATATAATTAATATAAGCACATGTGAAATCTTCCTATTTGCTAGCATAGATTTATAAATATAGAACAAACAAGCAAATTAGCCCTAAAATTCTCTCCCTTTTTGGAATATCAAAAAGGTGAAAGGTACGATCGATTAATTCAAACCTAAAGGATTAATTTCAATAAGATTTCAAGGAGGTATACCAATCTTGAATCATTTAAGAGTATGTATACCAATTGTTGAGAAAATATATGTATCCGAACCTAATTTATAGTTCATACAATTTTTATATTCATTCATAAACATTTAAGCACATTTAAGATTATGAGTGATAAGACAAACTAATTTTTAAAGGATATTAAGAAATATTAATCTAATTATTGTCTAGTTTCATAATGGATACCAAGTGTTGAATTTTTAGCACATATGCATAATAATCATTTAAGTAACAATATGGAAAGTTAAAAAAAAATTAAGAAAATCATAGCAAACTTTCATAGGTTGAAAAAATCATTTGCTCATTCATAATATGTTAATAAGATCATTTAAGCAATATTTAAATCAATAAATATGCATAATGATGTAATCATTTTAATCTATGAGTTAAAGCATAACTAAGGCCTAGGATACCAATTGTTAGAATAAAAGATATCAAAAATACTCAACTCAAGGTCATTTTTAGAGATTTATGCAAAGCAAACAAATCAAGTATAAATGACATACAAGGATATCAATTGTTAATTAATTATGCATGTCACTAAACTTAACCCTAAAAGATAAAGGTTGCATAACATCCATTTAGTAATTACTATATATGAAGCTTTGATGATATGCTCATTTTGAAGATCATAGTTCCTAGTTTTTGAGCATTCCCTGATGGTTTTGGCTTGATCTGAAGAGGTTGCATGATTTCTTTCGTTATTGTCATGCAAGTGTTTATCTTTCACGAATAGCTTTTTCTCCATTAACCTTGCAAAACTTAATAAAATTTTTTGCAAATGATAAGCATTAATAATACCAAGATATTAATTGAAAATGTTTAATAAGCTCTCTAATTTGTCAAATAAAAAATGTTCAATGAGTTTAATGAGGTTTTCAAACAAAAGATACCAAATATTAATAAACGGAAGTCATTTAGAATATATGATACCAATTCATCATTATACAAGAAAATATGTTCATTAAGACACAAAAACAATGATGCATAGAAAATTTTGTATTTTTGAGCATCATAAAGCTGTATGAGCATTATCTAGCAATTTATACATTTGATTTGTGAAATATTTATCAATTAATCAAATATAATATTTAAGCATGAGATGAGTTATGAAATAATGTTCTTTAAGGTTTAAAAATCATAAAATTGAAGCTTTTTAAGTAAAAACCGATTAAAAGAGACTAATTTTTCATTTTAGAACCAAAACAACATGATATTGGCCAAAATGCACTACAGAGTAGGTATGTATCAATACAACATTCACTATTTCGAAACAATCTAAGTTTTTTTGGGTTTTTTGCTTTTTGTTCATTGTATTGTACAATGCTCAATGTATTGATACATGCTTTAAGTTTTTCAAAAAATGCTTAGAAAAAAATCTAATTTTGCTTTCCAAAACTTATGATTTGATGTTTTAATGCAAACCTTTGATTTTAAACATTTGAAACTCATTTGAATTGATCAAATGTTTAAATTAAAACCATTTTTTAAATCAAATCTAAACGATTTTGCATATTTTGTCATATGAACTACTTAAGTTCAAGCAATATGCAACCAAAAGTCTTGAAATGAGAAATATTCATTCAACCCATTTATGCACAAGTTTATGAACATGTTCAATGTATTTCAAACTTGTTTAAACCATAAAACATGAACCTACAACATAATCAAATATCCTAAGTCTCATGCAAGAATAATGAAATATAAAGCATTAAAAAGTCTTAAGGATTACTAGTGTATGTTCTGGCATTATATCTTATAAGTAAACTCTAAATGCTCCCCTTGAGGATATGCATACAATTTAGCCATGCATTAGAGCTTCTTAATAACTCAAAACATGAAGTTTATCAAAACCAACCTTTATGGATAAATCATACTTAAGTTTATGCTTCATAACATCATTTCACAAATCTATTTAACATGTCATCATTAAGCACCAAATAATCAAATACATACACAATAAAGCTTATACTCACTTAAAATGCAAAACATGAATTTTTCATTTAAAACATTTTGCATCAAAACAATAAAAATATTTTTCATAAAAGCATTTCAAAATCATAACTAGGCAACCCTCACATAAATTCAAAGTTCGAAGCTTAGAGATTACTCATCTCGCTTTATTGTGTGTCTAGAGCATGAAAACATAATATTACTTTGCTTCTTAGTGTTAGATTGCTCTAACACACCTACAAGAACAAACAGTTAGCTTTTGGTTCCTAAATTGATTTGTGTCCTTGAAAGTTAGTTACCAAGTTAGTTGTTCCTTTAGAAACCCATAATTGTCTCATTTTAAATTGAATCATTTTCTTGATAGGATAAGTATGCAATGTGTGACCATGAAAATTGTAGTGAGTACACTTGGCCATACTTACTTGAAAAGATTTTTCTAAAATGATTTTCTTCTTATGTTCCAAGCTCTAATTTTTCTTTCTCAAATCAAAATTGACTTTTTCTAGATATCAATTCTTATCTTAGAATCATAAAAATCATTTTTTTAAATCATTGTTTTTATTTTCGAACTTAATTTTTTATTTTAATAACAAATCATTTTTAATTTTCAATTTCAAAATCATTTTTCTATATTTTGAGTTTATTTCCTCAAACTCAATTGCAAGTTCATCAAATGCATCTTACAATTTATTAAATGTATAAGAAATTAAATTACAAGAGTTTAAGGTTACCTTGGGCTCAATAAGAGCCATGAAGTAAAGGTTACCAATTTGGTCTCCTTGAAGTCATCATCATCAAAAGAGTCACTATCACTCTAAGTTACTACAAATGTTTTCTTCTTTTTTTTTTCAACAAAAGGCAATTGTACTTGACACGGCTCAGTTTGTTGCAATTGTAGCATGGTGCCTTTTTAACTTTGCTTGTCTGTGATAAGTTGCCCCCATCCATTTTTATGAATTTCATGAATTTCTTGGCAAAAAAAACCATCTCCATATTTTCCTTACCATCATCCTCCTCTTCTTCATTCATGGAAACCTTTAATGTAACTCTAACTCTCCTTAGATGCTCTTGCCCATGATTTATCTTCATTTCATATGTAGGGAATGATCCGATGAGCTTATCTAAGGCAACAAGTTTGAGGTCCTTTGACTCTTCAATTATAATCACCTTAGCTTCCGATGACTTAGAAAGGCTATTCAACATTTTCTTGACCACCTTCTTATTAGGATATACTTTCACAAAACCCTTCAAGTTGTTGACAATGTCCATGAATTGATCAAACATATCTTTGATGCTCTACTCTGATTTCATCTTGAACATTTTGTATTCAAGAGTGAACATGTTTATCTTTAATTCTTTGACCAGATTGGTCATTCATATGTGATAGCTAATTTGTCCAATATCTTTTTGGTGTTATCACATAAAGACATCTGGTTGTACTTATTTAGCCCTCATCCATAAAAGAGATTGTGCATGGCCTTGGCATTTAGTTGAGCTATCTTGGTGTCTCTTTTAACCCATTCACTTTCTTCTTGAGGACTTGTTCATCTCTCATCATCTTTATTGGGAGGAATGGACCTTTCATGATTATCTTCCATACTTAATAATCATTAGCTTAGACAAATAGCCACACCCTCATCTTGCAACATGCATAATCTACTACATTAAAGAAAAGAGGCCTCATAATTGAATGCCCTTCAAGCCCCATAGCCATTATATCACCAATTCCATTTTGCTTAGTCTTTTGTGAATCTTTGCTCAAAGATGTTAAGCCTATAGGAATGAGACAACAGCTCTGATATCAATTGTTAGACCTTTTAGCAATGAATGAAACTAAAAAGGGTTGGATTAATTTCTCAAAATATTTTTTGAAAAACAAATCATTGATAACTTAAATTAAGAAATCTAAACAGTTTATCTTTCAAGTGAAAGTTGGTGAATAATAAAAAAGACATTATAGAGTTAGGAAAAGAGAAGCAAACTCATGTATTTAGAGAAGTTCAACCTCAATTGCCTATGTTCTTTACCTCAACCTTACTTGCCTCAAGTTTTCCTAATTTACTAACTTGAATTGTCTACTTTTTAAGGATAATCTATAACTTTTGCACTTTCTATCTTTCTAGACTAAGATAGCAACCTCTATTCTCTATCTTTTGTGGCTATAAAAGTACCTTTCACTATTTCCTATTTCCTAATGGCTAAGTAAAAATCTACCTTTTTTATGAGGATTTGGGTGTAAACAAATAAAGCCTCTAAAGTCTAGGTGCTTAAAGGAGTTTAGGCATAATGGATGATAATTTTAAAGATAGAATTACAAAGAAATGGAGGAAAAATTAATCCTATACCCAATGAACTACTTAGAAATATGAAAAAGATGAAAAATATGACTTTAAGCTAATCTTGTATCGATATGACCATTGAACAATCTTGTATTGATACATGAACAGTATTATATCAATAGATAAACACTAAATTTAGGGTTTCAAGGTTATTTGCTATTAGCAAGCATTGTATCAATGCATTCATATAAAATCATCTTTAAGAGATTTTTCATGACTTTAAAATATATAAAACTTATCTAAAAACTGTTTTATGCAAATGTATGCATTAAAAACACATTTTCGAGTGCTTAAAGGACTTAAAACACATTTTAGTATTTTCAAATTTGTTTTTAAAATAATTCATAAAAAAATACTAACTTGAAACTATTTAAACACAAGCTAATTAAGCTTAAGTTCTAGTTATATCAAAATTGAGATTAATTCAAAGCTAATGTAGCTAACATTGTTGTTTCCTCATACAAGACATTCACAGAGTCCATTTGGTCTCATTTTTGGATGTTTAAACATTCAAAAACATGTTACAAAGAATTGACAAAACATTACGTGATCACAAGTTGTGTTAGAGTTACTATTGCTATCCAGCGTGGTACTCTCGCAAAAAGAAAATATTTTTGAATAGGTCATAGATCTCAGGAATTTTGTTTTGTATTTTTCATGTAATCCTCATTGATAAGGCTAAATGACAAGCTTTTGAAACGTTTCATTTAATGATAAGATATGAACACAAACAAATCTCAGAACATGAGCTATTCATATTGCTCTATTTTCACACTTGACTAATAATACGAGCTATTTTTTATGAGGTTATCATTGTTTTTGTACTTTTCTCATATTTTTAGAATGATGTAAATTGAATAAGATTTCTAAGTGTATGGCTTGTTCGATGGGTATTTAGGATGAATCAAAAGAAAATCCAAAAGGCATGCTGGTCAAACATGTTATACAATGCAGTGGCGTACATTAAAAAGTTTATATAACAGGCAAAATGATTTACTTACATTTTTTTTTAATACCTTTAGGTTAAAGTATATTGAGTCAGCATTCATTTAATTCGATTTGATTATTTTATCTGATAAGAATAATTTAGAATAAATTTGGAGAACTTGAAAGGTCAAATCTATCCCTTGCTTTGATTCTCTCTGAGTTTAGTGTTCATTATTCTGAAGCACTCAGATACCTCAAAATTGATTCAAGATGTCATGTTTAGTATGTCAATAGGTCTACGAATGTCCTATAGAAGGTTGCTAGTGGCTCACATTGAACTTGGAATTAAACCTTCCAAGTTTAATTAAATAAACTTGATTTTAAATCTTGTTTTCAAAGTTGTGATTTCTTCAATTTAGTCTAAGTGAACTATTTTTTTGATTTCTTTTAAATGGAATAAACTTTGTGTTTTCTTTAAAAATGAAGTTAATTAGTGAATATTTTTAAAGTCAAATGATTTTAAGAAAAATTTCCTTTATAAATGATTTTCGCTTCAAATTAGTTGTAAATTCAAGGTAGTCCTAATAAGAGTTACGGGATACATTTTTGTTAATGATGTTTGTTTGATTTTGATGAATAAAAAAGGGGATTGTAATTAAATACTTATGATTGAAACTGAGAAAAACAAATTTGGATATGTGTGATTAGTTGGTACTGATTTATTAGGCATCACGAGAGGGATCGAATCCTTACTTGTGGTGTGATCGACTCCCAAGCCCAACTTCATAGATCTCTGGTATACGTAGACTGTCAAATTGTTCCTTTAAATTTTCATGACTCTTTACTAAATGGTTTTAATAGATGACCAATCACACCTTGCCAAAAAAGATTGATCGTGACTTTTTTACTGAGTCTCTCTCATATTTTGATATAAGAGATTCATTCTGACCAACTAGGGCCCTACGATGATTCGAAGTATTAACTACTCTGATTTGTTGAGGTTCATATCTCAATATATTATGAAAGTAGTACTAATAATATAATAGTTCAACTTGATCATGTTAATGTGGAAGTCAGCAACCTTCCTTTTATTAAGAACTTTTTTCAATTTGACATACCAGTCCAAACATTTTGGGCTAATGGCATCAAGTATGCCTTGCAGTGCAGTTAGTATAAATCTCACTGTCAACAACCAGTATGAAAATAGGTATAATAAGTTAATTCATGTTTCCAATAAAGATAAGGTATTAAATCTTTTGGTCCTCTCACTAATTTTTTGAAATAATAACCCTCACTATTATTCAAAAATCTCATCAATGTATTTCTAGTGGGCTGGGATCCCTTTTAACATGTTGAAACCTTGGACGACTCAATAAATCACAGCAAGCCTAATTGGGTAGGTAACACAACTTACCAATTGCATCTCTATGCAATTCCTAGATCAATTAAGTGGCAACTCTTTGCCTAAACGCATTACAAACATTTCACCTAACCATCGCCTCTAACAACATATTGTCAAGTCAGACGCATCTAGATCATACAATATTAGTTGAGTAAGACCTATTACTCATAAACAAGCAATTTGCGCAAAAGGGACCCTGAATGACTCAATAAATCACCTACGGTCAAAACTTGAGTATCTTGTTATGAATAATGGAAGGTGTCTTTATCATGCGAAGCATATGACTCAATATTATATGAGGGATTTTGTTTGTTCATTTATCCTTTAATTAAGGTCTTATCATATTCCCGTGCATAGCATTTATTTTATCGCATAAAATAAATCCACTATCATGCATACTACTTGGATGATTATATACTACTATCTAATGCAATTTCCTTAGGCCATCGAAGGAAATTGCTTGTTTCAATTCTTAGGTTATTACATACAAAGTCTTTATAAGCTTTTTCTAATTTTCCAAGCTTCATGGTGCATTGTCTTTAATCTTTATCATTGAGTTACAAAATTCTTCCTTATTACTCCTAATTTTACACTTATATGTAATCTAATTACTTTTATAAAGAAACTTCGAGTTACATTCAAGAGGAATTAGGTGAGAAAAAAATCTTTCAACTCTAAAAATAATAAAGATAAGGTAGGATTAACAGCCCCTATTTAATTAAAAAAATTAAATAACCATAAACAATTAACCAGACAGCCATAATGTTATTGGGCCTAGTCCATAATCATCCAATACATCTACAACAATTATGAACATATAAAATGTGTTTTAAATTCAAGTTACCAATTTTCAATGCTTAAACAATTTATCCATATTTAATTTAATTAAGAAAACTATTTTCTTACGTGATTAACATTTATTCTAATCTTTTAGAGTAAATCATATTCCAAGTAAGATTAATAATTTAAATTAAATATATTTTTTAATTAAATAAATTCATTGAATTTTACTTCTATATTTATTATATTATCCAATTTATATCTTAAACAATTTAAGAAGAATAATACAATTGGATATTAAATGTTTGATGATATTTAAGAGTTTTAATGGAACTCAACTTCTCAGGGATGCACATAGTGCCACTTTGCTAACTTTTAGCAAATTAATTTTTTTTAATTTTAACTTGATCATATCAAACTTTAAATGAAAATAAAATCCAATTTGAATTAATTCTACTCACGTAGGATAAGGTGGCGCAATACCTTAGGTTTCTTAATCCAATGAGGCATCTATCCCATGCATGGCTATCTTTAGCTATCCTAATCCAACTCAAACACTATTTTCTTCCTTCCACTAAACTTCTGAAAATATAGCAAATTTGCAGCAACTTCTCGCTGCCATTACTGCCACCTTAGGGTCATATATAGAAAGACAACATTCCATATCCAGCACTTGGACTCAGTGCACATAATATGGATCAGAATTGAAATGTTTTCAACTTTGATTTTAGCCTAATTTTTTTAGCAAGTATTATGAACTTTTCATGACACTTTCAATGTGGAAAAATAAGGAATGAGTCATACTAACAGCTGCTAAAAATTTTAGCACCATCAAAACACCCAAATGGAGCCAATCTAGCATTCATCAATACCAAATTGTTAATCGATGACTCCAATATCAAACTAATTAGAAAAAAAACATATTTTAAACTAATTAATATTGAAAATAAACATGGATTAACATTTTGAAAAATTAAAAATTAAAAATAAGCAAATTTTCTTTAATTTTCAATAAAAAACAAATCAAAACAAAATCGAAATCAATAAATTCTTCAATCATAAACAATTAAAACACTTGATTAATCAAACCAATACAAGGAGAGTCAGAAACACTTGTATGAAGTCTCGAAATGGTAAATAATCAGAATATAAAAATTTACAAATTAATTCATAAAGTAAGCAACGGAAACAAGTCAATAGATTAAGCTGAGACTCCCTAAACAGAATCATCTTGCATGGTTTTGATTAATCTTTGAAATCAAGAACATTAAGAATAGATCAAGATCTACCGCAACTCTACCAAAAGATGCCTTGGTTTCCATGACTTTAGGAACTTTCACACCAGGCCCAGTTGTCGTAAACTAAAGCTATCTAAGTGTCCAACCTCTAATAGTCATCCATACAGATTATCTAAAAAACCTTTAAAAGAAAGAGACTTTGTTTTTCACTACCATGCTAACAACTTTGGTTTCAAAAACCTTCCCTTTGCACTAGAAGACCTTGATTCTATAATCAAATTTGAGAAGAAAACAATTTTTCAAAAAGAACACCAAATTTGCACAATCCCTACTCAAAAAAGTTGAGGACAATACAAATCAAGTTCTTTGGGGTTTAGTGGCTGAATTTTCGAGTGCTCTCATGCATATATAGGACAACAAACATAGGTCAATATATCTAGGGTTTAAAAATTTTAATTTAAAAAAAATTATAATTTTTCCCCTGGCCCTTGTTTACTTATTCAAATTAGGATTAAGTAACCAATACTTATATAAGATTCATTAGCCCAATCTCATTTTAATTTTTACTAGTCACCCTTATACATGTAACTCATTAGGCCCCCATCATTAGTAATAATTATAAAATACTTAATTAAGAATATTTATATTTATAGACGAAGATTGGCATATAGCAATACATCATGACCACCCAACATATAAGGAGTGTCAATATTTAATATCTCAGTGTAATTCAATCCTTTCATCATATATCCCAAAATTAGCAAGAGCATGGTACAGTATCTACTCTTAACCCATTCCATATCAATATGCAACCACTATGTCTTAACTTCATAATCAATATTGCTTTAGCCAAGAATTTTAATTTAACACAGGCCATATACATGCAAGATATGTCCCTTTAAATCACTTGGGGTGATGAATGTTCTTTGGACCACTCATTCATCTACTATATAATTCATGCCATACCCAAAACTACCCTACCATAAGCATCTATCTATTATGGTACCCTTCGTGATGGAATCAAAGTATCACAGTCCTCATATGAGATGACCTAGTGTCACAAGTTTGAGGATCACTTACATTACTAAGACATGAGAATATTCCATGGACTTTTAAGTGAAATATCAAATGGAACTCTCACAGTCGATCATATTGAGTGAACTTGTTACCATAACAAGTACCCATATGTTATCCCACAAGTACCTCTATACTTCAACTTATGAGATTAGTTGCATGCATCAAATGCATGGAGGCTTAACATATGTCAGTCTTTGTTCATTGTCAAGGCCTTTTGTTGACAATACAATGACTAAGAACTTTTAAAAACACTAATTTGATGCATAAGTATCCCACAAGTGGAACTTATTACAAATCCTTTAAAAGGAAATGTGTTTCATGGGCTTTGTCTTCATAAAATATGTATAACAATTATTTAAAAGAAAATCTTTTGGGAAAAGAAATACCTCCTTAACATTAATTAAATATAATATTTATTTACATGAAATCACTAAATGTAAATGCCATTCAAGCCACAACAATTGACTTACAGGGCTTACACTAGCAAGAATGACTCCTAGTAGACTTTTACCACACATGAATGATGGATGTCTTTTGTCTAGACCTATCAATTCTAACTTAAACCCCAAAAGGGGTCAATCCACCTGAATCTAAACTCGACTCAATTTGGCTGGAAGAGTCGACAACCTGAAATTGACCAGTGTGAAGCCGTAAATGACCCAAAACTAAAATAATCTGAACTTGAAAGAGCCCCAACCGGAATTGACCTAGACAATAAACGTGAAATATCTCCAAAAAGAAATGACCAAACCCAATAAATCCAAGAATTAAACCTAATTGACCAAAATCGATTTATCCGATTAACTCGAACAAAAAAATGGCCTAAATCCATAATAACCAAAATACAGTTAATGCGATGTTAAACTAGATTGATCTAAACCTGAGTTGAACCGAGATCGAAATGACTTATACCCAAAAATGGCTTGAAATAAAATGACCCAAACCTAAAATTAAAATGGCCCGAACCTAAAAATGACCTAAAAAATTTAAATACCCGAAATGGTTCAACCAAATTTCACCTCTTTTTTATTTGATTTTTTCCCAAGTTAAAGCAAACCAAAGTAATAAATTTAAAAAGCAAAAAAAAAGTCAGAAAAGAGCATGTGACACAAGGATGTCTGCTCCAGCTAATTAACTAAAGTGTTAACCCCAATTGACTCAAACAAAAAATGATCAAAATCTAGGATCACTAAACATGATTAATCCTAGTGTTAAACCTCATTTGCCCAAGCCTAAAATGAATTGAAACCGAAATGGTTCGAATCTAAAATAACTCATAACCAAAATAATTGGAAACTGAAATAATCCGATCCTAAAAATAACCCAGAAAAGTAAATATTCGAAATGGTTCAACTCAAATTATACTATTTTTTATTTAAAAAAAAACAAAATAATGCAACTTAAAAAAAAAAAAGCATGACACGTGGATGCTCCTCCGTTGAAGAAACCATCCAAAATTTATGATATGGCTGACGGGAAGAATTTAAACTGTAAAAAAATTCAAAACATACCGTTATTTAAATTTCTGCCATTTATATTAGAAACACCCGTTACAATTCCTGCATATATCGGGTGCAATATCCATATGATTCACTGCAAACCCAGCCCTCCCAAGTTCCAAGAAACCAAAAGCCACGAAGAACAGAAACTAGCTACACCAGAAGGTCCGAAGATTGGAGCCACAATGCAAGAGAAAGCAACCGTAAATCCTACAGCGTTCAAGAACTTCCTAGTTTTGTCAGAGACATAATTCTTTTGGGAATCAAGCGTTCAGCAAGAACCCCGCCGACATTTGAGAATATGAACATGTTGAAACAGGGCATCATCTTAGAGCCCATTTCCCCAAGACTGAGCTGGAGGCCCTGCTTCCCTAGTAAGTTGGCAGTCCAGGTTCATCTATGCATAAAAGCAGGGGCGGAGCATCCTACTAGTTTGCCTTCCAAAAAATTTTTAAAATGTCTTCAATCCACATACACTGTGTGTCTATAAATATATATATATATATATATAATTAATTAATCTCAAAATAAAATTTATATTTCTTTAATTTTAATTTTAATTTATAATTTAATTATATAAGTTAAAATTTATAAACAAATATAATTATTAATTTTAATTTTTAAAATAAATTTAAATACAAATTAAATATTTATCTCTTAATGGTCGATGAAATAAATATATCATATTTTTATCTTTTGATTATCCACTAAGCATAATATATTAATTTAAAAAAATTATTTTTTTTTATTTCTATGTTTTACTCAAAATTTTTGATTAACTTTGCCTCGCTTTAAATGCTAAAATACTAACATTATGCTTGATTCAATGTTAAGATAATTCAGTCCTTTCCCCTATGAATTTGAATGGCTATTCAGCCAGTCCAGTAATAGAAAAAATAAGAAAAAAGTTATGCTCAAAATTATCCCTACTAACTCCATTGTTTTCACTACAGTTTCTCTTCATTGCTTAACCATTTCGAATGCCGGCTCTCTTCATCATCTTCATTTTAATCCTTTTTCATCTCTTTCACATTTCATCTGTTTTCATCATCGTAATTTTTCATACAGGTTCAACATTCGCACTCATATTTTTCTGCATCGACGCAAGGATAAGATTCCTTAATTGGGCTCAAATCAATTTCCTCATCTCTGACGCCAAGCTTGCTTCCTTCTCAACCTTCATCGTCGTCGGGTTTGAAGCTTCTGAACTTTGCCCTTAATGAACGGTAATTTTAACGTTTTCCCTGATTTTGTTATACTTATCAAACATATATATATACACACACAAAATGGACGTTGATCTGGTGATTTTTTATAGGTTCGTAAAATTCGTATTTTTTTATTCTTGGGATTGTGTTAAAATTGTGTTTCGGTGCCAAATTCATTCGTTGTGACGCTTGAGAAAATATTGGGAAATGACTCTCACACTGTTTAGACCTAGTCTGCCAAGTTCATTGGTAATTTTTCTCTCAATTCATAAAGGTGATCATGAAATTGGGTGGTAGTTTAGACCTAAACTGCCATGTAGATTCCCCAGTTTCAAAACTAGAAATTGTAGAGTTCTATTTGGCCAGCTACATCATTTATAGCATTGTAGTAAATGGGGAGTGATTAGAGGGCATGATAAGCAATCTAGAGTGGGATTACATTCTTTCCAGTACTCATGGAGCATTTATACTTGTCTGGTTGTATCTAATGATAGGATTAAATCGAGTGGAAAAGGGGAAAAAGAAGTTGTGGTCCTTTTTCCTTTTTTTCTTTTTTTGTTTGGCGTTCTAATGCTAGAACTTCTTGGAACAGAGAAACATGAATCCATCTTTTTTTATTTCTTGTTTTAGATTCTCATAATAAATGATGCCTTTTTGAATTGCAACTTGTTTAGCTTATATTGGCTATTGATGGCAAGCAAATGTGATTTTTTTCATCATGTGATGTTAGACTATGCCAATATGCCACAAATCACTTGGACCAAGGTAATTTGAATTCCCTTTTCTATCCTAAAGGTCTTAGTTTTCGTAATGTTGCATTATGAATAAGCCAGTGCTTTTCAAAAAGATGACAAAATTGCCCTTTAAAAATAATCCATATGCTGCCATGTTAATTTGTAATCATAAATGAGAAGATCAGAATAAAAAATCAGAATGATATATTAGGAAGAGAAAGGAAGATAGAAAGAGAAGGAAGGAAAACATATTATCTATCTTGTGTGATTCAGATCAGTGTCTATATCTGATGTTGATCCTCATTCTTGTTCATGCAGAATGCTTTTGAGATAACAGCTTGTATTCGGTCATTGGTAAGATTTACCTCTCTATCTCTTTGTTTTGCCTGCCTGCCTTCCACTCAACGATGAATAGATTGTTCATGCAACTTGCAAAAGTACTTTCTTTTTCTTTTCTGGTACTTTAAGCATACTAATTTTCCTATTCTCAATTTGTTTAGTGGGGACTTAAGCGGATGGCGTCTTCATAAAAAAACATCTTATGATAGTTTTTTGATTGGTTTATGGATGCATTTTCTTTCAATTAGAGAGCTTTACTGCAAATTTAATAAACATCCAAAACTTCTTTACTGAACAACATGAAGATATTTTGACTATAATGTGATTTGATTTTGGTAAATGCAGGGTTCTTGTTCAGTTATGGTGTATTTATATCACTTTGCCTTTGAAGCCTATAAGCATTAATACATCAGAACCTTTAAGCATTGATGAAGAAGACAACGAAGGCATTGCAGAAGAGAGGATCACGTTGTTTGAGTTGTTTAGACTTTAGATGACCTGAATGTTTATCGAAGATAAACCACTTTTGTTTTTTCTTCTAACCTTTTAACATCCTTGTAACCTCATATTTAACGTGAACCAGCTTCACGTTATACTTGTATTTATGAAAACAAGATATTTAGATGTCATTTACTTTACACTTTTTAATTATTTTATTATTTTAATAAAAGCTTATTTAAGGGTATCTTGGTTATTTTCTTCATTAATTTTAATTGCCTAAATATTTTAATAAAATAATAAAAATTTTATTTATGGGTATTATAGTCATTTTCTATCTTTTTTAATTACTTGATTATTTTAATAAAATATGGTTCAAATTATAATTAAAGGTGTTTTGGTCATGTATTCTTTCAATGTTACATATCCTATTCCAGCCAACCAAGCATAGGAGTATATCAAAATAGCTATTACATTCCATGAACCAAACTACTAAATAGCTATTTAATCTCATTCCAATTTTATTCCGTTTTCATTGAATAGCTATTTCATTTTAGCTTTATTTCATTCTGTAAATCAAACGTGTTGTAAATCTCCCCTATTTTTTTTAAGTTAGTTATATATGGTATTTAAAAAATCTTACTCTTTTATTTTAAATAAAAAATTGATTTACTTTGAAGTCTTTTTTAATAAAAATTAAAAATTTATTTAAGTGCAAATTAAAAAAATTTTATTTAAATGATATTAAAAATTATATGTTTTGGCATAAAAAAAAAAAGAATTTAATTGATAAATGCAATTAAAGTTTAAGGGCTCTATCTAGAAAACCCATTTTTTTGGAGCAACTTTAGATAGAGATACGAGGTATTTAATTGAAACTAACTTAATCTCAACAAGCTTAAAGGGAAGTTTGGTATCTTATTCCAATGGAATGTGATTGACGTTTATGTGATTTTTTGGTATGTGATCGTTGAAAAGATAATATTATATCATTTGGCATACATGAAAAAATACTGATTAAAATTTGTTAAAATACATGGACATGTTTGGTTCACTAAACACCTTATTATGAATGTAGTGGTAATTCTTGAAATTACTCTTATCAAATATACAAATTTTATTAATTAATATTTTCTATGATATTTATTATTAACAAACATTTATACTAAATATTTAAAAATAATATTTCTATAAGCATTATTGGTAATTTAAAAATAAGATTTCAATAAAAATTTTTCATTTTTGTTGTTGAAAAATATTGTTTATTGATGACAAACCTTTCTAAAATATTATTCTTTTGATGCACAAAATATGTGCTCCTTTTAAGGTTGTCAATTCTATTGATGTGAATGTGCAACAAGTTCAAGATTATATCATATCAAAAAATAAATAAATATATGTGTGTGTGCTAAACAAAAATACTTAATTTATAGATTATTGTTAACTACCATTAATAATTGTTATCCAAAAAAGGGAGAATCAATAATTTTTTAAGTTTTGAAAGGGCAATATAGCCCTAAATTTTTTCCATCACATGAAAGAATTTGTTCACTTGGAATTCGGTTTTGATATAACAAACAACTTAAGCTAAATTATACTCAACTTGGTATTTGTGTTAAAATTGAAAAATATTTTGAAAAGTAATAAGTTTGTATTTTATCAAAAATATATGTTCCAAAATGTTTATATTTAGAATATTTTTTAGATATGTTTGAGTCATAAAAAAAATTCGTTTTACAAAGGATCTTGAAGGTATGTATCAATACAAAGAACAAATGTATCGATACTATGCTTAAAACCCTCATTTGTATCGATACTTTTAAGCATGTATCGATACATTGCAATGAGTATCGATACTCAACCCATATGTATCGATACAAGGCTTGGCTGAAAACCTCAAATGTATTGATACAAGTGTGTCTGCATCGATATAGCTTGCTTGGTATCAGTACTCATTTCCCTGTATCCATACAACAAGCTGTAATGGTTATTTTATTTATTCCTATATCAATACTATTGGTATTGTATCGATACTATAGTGCGAGTCTAAACGGAAACAAGCAGTTATGAAGGCTACGAAAACTCTCCAACCACCACATTAAATGCCCAACATATATGAATCAATTTCAAGCTATAAATAGAGGTTCCCAATAGTTGAAGATACAGAGATACAAAAATCATTGAAGCATTGAACAACAAAGCTCAAAATCTTCATTTTTACTTGCATCAAAAATGATACTTTTTCAAGTCATTTGTATCTTATTCACCTTGTACTTAAATTCCAGCAAACATTTACCTACTAGAGGTTCAATCTATTTGCAAAATACTTCATTCATATCACAAAATGGGTTGTGTGAAAGTAAGTGAAAATATTTGAGAATTTGAGGTAGAATTCTCAAAGGGATTTAAAGGTTTTATCTAAACCTTAAAAGATAGTGGTGTAAGAGTATACCTTAGCCTTAAAGGTAACAATTTGTTTAGTGAATTATGGGAATCACCTTGGTAAGAAAGTACCAAGAAGAAAGGATGTAAGTGCCAAGTTCAAAGACCGAATCTCTATACATTGATTGTTTATTTTTCTTACTTTTAACTTATTTTTATTTTCAATGTACTTTAAATTTTATCAAGTTTTTTGTAAGAACCAATTCACCCCCCTCTTGGTTCAATCTTTTCCTTGAGCTAACAATTGGCATCAGAGCTTTGCTCTCTATTATAGGTCTCACAACCTTGAGAAAAGATCCTTGATAGCTCAAAAATGGAGAATGCAAATATGGTGCTTAAAGCCTCAATAAGCCCACAAGAGTTGAAAAGCCAAGATGAAGTTTGTCTCATGGCATTTGAGACAAATGCAAATGCTATAGGACTTGAAGGAGATTCCATCATAAGACCTCCACTATTTAATGCTGACAACTACTCATATTAGAAGACAATGATAAGGCTCTTTATCCAAGAAAATGACTACAAAGTATGGAAGATCATCATCAATGGACCACTTATCCCTAAGAAGAGAGTTGAAGATTGTGTTGTGCCAAAGGAAAAAGAAGAATGGGATAAACAAGACACAAAAATGGCACAATTAATGCCAAGGCCATGCACACACTATTTTGTGCTCTTGGTCTAGATAAGTACAATATAGTCTCAGTATGTGATAATGCCAAGCAAGTGTGGGACAAGTTAACAACCACACATGAAGGAACAAATCAAGTCAAGGAATCCAAAATAAGCATGCTTACACTTGACTATGAATTATTCAACATGAACGCAGATGAAACCATCAGGAAAATATCAGATAGGTTTACGGACATTATCAATGAGTTAAAGGCACTTGAAAAAACCTATCCAAATAAAGAGTTGGTGAAGAAGCTATTCAATAGTCTTTCCAAGTTTTGGGAAGCAAAAGTGACAACAATTGAAGAATCTAAAGATCCCAACACACTCTTCTTGGATAAACTAATAGGTTTTCTTCTAACTTATGAGATGAAGATCAAGCATGGATAAGAGCCATCAAAGAAGGCAAGTGTTGCCTTTAAAACAACCACGCCTAGTGATGATGATGATGAAGAGGTTAAGGAAGATAAAGAAATGGCCATGTTCACAAAAAGATTTAGCAAATTCATGAGAATGAACAAAGCAAGAAGATCTCCTAGAAAAAAAATAATGAAGGGAGACTCAAGCAAGAAAGAGAAAGAACAAATTATTTGCTATGAGTGTAAGAAACCAGGACACATTAAATTTGAATATCCAATATGGAAGAAATCAAACCCGAAGAAGCAAAAGAAAAAGGCTATGGTGGCCACATGGAGTGATAGTGACACATCCAATAATGATGATGAGAAAGTGGCCAACCTATGTCTTCTGGCTTATGATGAGCCCAAGGTATCTTCTAATGCTAATACTTACTTATTTGATGAATTACAAAATGCATATGATGAATTAGCATTAGAATTTGAAGTCATAAATTTAAAATACAAGAAAATTATTTCTAAACTTAAGGAAGAAAATGAAACATTAAGCATGACAAATGATGATCTTAAGAAGAAAGTAAATGAGTTACAAGTCAATATCGATGATCTAACCAAGAAAAACACAAAATATCGATGATCTAACTAAGAAAAACACAAACTTGCATTACTCATTTACAAGGTTTTATATGGCACAACAAAAATTGAATAACATGCTAGAAACATATAGAGCATTCTTTGATAAAGATGGTTTGGGCTATAATAGAATTGAAAAAAAAAAACTCACTTCAAGTATTTTTTTTAACACAAACAAATCATTTGATGCATCTAACATATGTACTCATTGCCATAAACTTGGTCATACATTCCATACATGTTCCTTAAAAACTATTACTTGTAAAGGCAAGCTTATTAGGATAGTGTGAGTCCTTAAGGGTGTTAGCACATCTTAAGATGAAGCTCCCAAATTAAAATGGATTCCAAAAGGCACAAAAACTATGAACACTAATACTCAATGACCTAAAAAAATTTTAGTACCTATGGTTGTAGGAGGAATAGCATTACTTCAAGGCAAATTCAACAAAGGAGAATTCTTGGTATCTTGATAGTGGATGCTCAAGACACATGACCGGTGACAAAAATCAATTCATGGAACTAAGGCCGAAGGATAAAGGAAGTGCTACTTTTGGTGATAACTCAAAATGACAAATTAAAGGTATTGGAACCATAGGTAACAACTCTTCATCCAACATTGAAAATGTTCTACTTGTCAAAGGTCTCAAACATAATCTCCTTAGTATTAGTCAATTGTGTGATAAAGGCATGAAAGTTATTTTTGAATCAATGAATTGTCAAGTCATTGATGTTAAGACAAATAAAATTGTTTTTGTAGGACATAGAGAAGGAAATGTTTATGTCGTGCATCTATATGACTTATCTTCTCAAAATGTTTATTTCATTGGTAATAATGATGACTTGCCTTGGTTGTGGCATAGAAGATTAGGACATGCTAGTATGAATGTAATTTAAAACTATCTAGAAAAGACCTTGTTGTTGGATTACCAAAAATGAAATTTGTTAATGATAGAATATGTGATACATGTGTTCAAGGGAAACACAGAAGAGCTTCATTCAAGCCAATTAATATTGTTTAAACTACTAGAGTATTACAACTTATTCATATTGATCTTTTTGGTCCTACTAGGACATTAAGCTTAGAAGATAAACAATATGGATTTGTTATTGGAGATGATTACTCTAGGTTTAGTTGGGTTCTCTTTTTAAGCGCTAAAGATAAAGCCTTAGAAAAATTTATTACTTTTTGCCAAATTATCCAGAATGAAAAAGGTTATTCTATTTCAAGTTTAAGAAGTGATCATGGAAAAAATTTTGAAAATCTTAGTTTTGATAAATTTTGTAATGAAAATGGCAGTAGCCATAATTTCTTGGCACCTAGAACTCTTCAACAAAATGGAGTTATTGAAAGAAAAAATAGAACCTTGGAAGAAATGGCTAGAACCAGGCTTTGTGAAAATAATTTACCAAGATATTTTTTAGCGAAAGCCGTTAACACTTCTTGCTACATTATAAGTAGAGCTATGGTAAGGCCAATCCTAAAGAAAACTCAATATGAACTTTTCAAAGGAAAAAAACCTAACATTAGCTATTTTCATCCTTTTGGATGCAAATGCTTTATACTAAATAATGGAAAGGATAATCTTCGTAAATTTTGTGCAAAAAGTGATGAAGGAATTTTTCTTGGTTATTCAACAAATTCCGAAGGTTATGAGTGTTTAATAAGAGAACCTTGGTTGTTAAAGAGTCAATACATGTTATATTTGATGAAGCTAACTCAACCTTGAGAAAGGTGTCTCTTGATAATGATGATGCAGAAATTTACCAAGAACAAGCATCACATAAGGAGCAAGGACAAGCAATGCGAAATCAAGAAGCTCAAAAAGAGGAAGAATTATATGAGCCAACTTAAGTAGAAAGGGAAAAAAATCATCCTAGAGAGTTGACTTATGTCAACGAAGGTGAAATTATTAGTGATCCTAAGCAAAGGGTAAGAACTAGATCATTTCTTAGAAATACATGCAATTATGTAGCTTTTCTTTCACAAATTGAACCCAAGAATTTAGATGAGGCTTTAAAAGATGATAATTGGATCATGGCTATGCAAGAGCAGTTAAACCAATTTGAAAGGAGCAAAGTTTGGAATTTAGTGAAAAGACCTAGTAATTATCCCATCGTAGGTACTAAATGAGTTTTTAGGAACAAACTTGATGAGAATGGAACAATAGTTAGAAATAAGGCTAGATTAGTAGCTAAAGGATATAATCAAGAAGAAAGAATTGATTATGATGAAACTTATGCCCCCATAACTAGACTAGAGGCCATTAGAATTCTTCTAGCCTTTGCATTCTTTAACAATTTCAAGTTGTCTCAAATGAATGTCAAAACTACCTTTTTAAATGGTTTCATTAATGAAAAAGTTTAAGTTGAGCAACCTTCCGGTTTTAAAAATCCTTATCATCCCGATCATGTCTTTAAACTTTCAAAAGCTTTATATGGACTAAAGCAAGCACCTAGGGCATGGTATGAGAGGCTCTCAAAATTTGTAATTGAAAAAGGTTTTAATAGAGGCAATGTTGACAAAACTCTTTCTATAAAAGTAAAAAACAAGGACATTTTAGTGATTCAAGTTTATGTTGATGACATTATTTTTGGTGCTACTAATAAATCTTTTTGTCAAGAATTTTTTAAGTTAATGCAAGGTGAGTTCAAGATAAGCATGATCGGAGAATTAACAAATTTCTTAGGACTACAAATTAAATAAACAAAAGATGGCATCTTCATCAATCAAGCAAAGTACACCAAGGAATTACTCAAGAGGTTCAAAATGGATGAAGCAAAGCCTTGCTCCACACCTATGAGTACTTAAACAAAGCTTGAAAAGGATGAAGAAGGTAAAATTATTGACTCTAAACTTTATAGGTCTATGATGGTTCATTTCTATATCTTATAGCAAGTAGACCCGACATAAGGTTTAGTGTATGCGTATATGCTAGATACCAATCATCACCTAGGGAGTCACATCTAGTTGCCGTAAAAAGAATCTTTAGATATCTTAAAAACACTCCTAATCTAGGCTTATGGTATCCAAAAGAATCATCTCTCATGCTTATGCCGATACGAATTTTGGTGGATGTAAAATTGATAGGAAAAACACTTTCAGTACTTGTCAATTTTTTAGAAATATTCTCATATCATGGTTCTCTAAGAAACAAAATAGTGTTGCTTTATCCACAACCGAAGCAGAATACATATCCGCGGAAAGTTATTATGCCCAATTTTTATGGATAAAACAACAAATGGAGGATTTTGGCATTACAATGGATCATATTCCAATTAAATGTGACCATACTAGTGCCATTTGTCTCACCAAAAATCCAATTCAACACTTTAGAACCAAGCACAAAGAAATTAGACATCACTTCATTAGAGATCATGTGCAAAAAGGTGATATAGTACTTGAATACATTGATACCTTACATTAACTAGCTGATATTTTCACTAAACCACTTGACATGGATAGATTTTGCATAATTAGAAGAGAAATTGGATTAATGAATGCACCCCAAATTCATAATTTGATCCAATCCCGATACTTTGCCTCAATATTGTTTGCATCATGCTTAGTTTGAGAAGCTAGCTTTACACACTTACTTGTTTGATGATGTGCACTTGTATGAATTTTTTATTCTTGGATAATTTTGTTGTTTCTTGGTTAAATTTTGAATTGTTCATGCTAAATAATTTTGATGTGAGAATTTTAGTTCAAGTTGCATTTTTGAATGCTTTTCAAAGAACAATTGGATAAAAAAATGCCCAACTTGATACCATCTTACTTGAAATGACTCAATACTAGGCCATACGTATCGATACTAGCACACTTTTTTTTCCTATATCGAGACTTGTTTCAAGGTATCAATACAAACCCAGAATTGTTCATTGTGTCGATACCTAACTCCAAGTATCGATACATTGTGTTGATACTCCCCAGCTTGTATCGATACAAATCAACTTGTTTTATGTCTCGAGACCCAGTTTCTTGTATCGATACAAAACCCAACAATATTCTTTGTATCGATACTGCCTCTTCTGTATTGATACTTTTTGTTGATTTAGGACTCCCCGCACGCAGAAAGCTCATTGTATCGAGCACTATTCATCCTCACCCTTAGCATCCTCTCTCTCACTTAAACATCAATTATCAAAACTCACTATCCTTACTTTTTTCTCACAATCCTTGATCCATAAACTGATTAACTTCATCACATTTCACCAAATCCATACGAAATCAACCCATTACCATCCAAAACATCACCAATTTGAAACCCTTCGTCACCCTACCCCTCACCATTTTCCTTTCAAATTCCATCAAATTTGTCTAAATTTTTTCACAAATTTTGACTATTTTTTCATTTCTAAGTCTTTCCCCACTTCATTGTTGAGATTGGTTACGGATTTACTTAATACACTACACCAATTGTCACCAAAACTTATCGCCCACCATGTGCTCAACCATTTTCCGTAACTAGCCTATCCTTAGCACTTTACCCATTTTCTTCCACTCGAGTTGCTCAACCTGTTTCGTGACCACCATCAACAAACATCATCGAAACCCAATCCCACCTTATCCGAAACCTACTAAATCATATCAAACACTTCACCAACATCAATCTGCTCTTCCATTTGTCCGAACCACTATTTGATTCTACCATGCCACCACTTGCTCGACAAAAGTCCTTAACCAATCTTCAAACACTACCATGCCTCCAAAGACCAAACAAACTGCCAGCCATTAAGGACTTCTCACCTGTGCTTCCACCTCTACCGCTCGCAACCACCTTCAACCCAAACACAATCATTCTTCAACCTATGCTTCCTCAATGCATGATTCGTGAGCGGTTCACCACCATCTATGCCCGTATACCTATCCAACAATGTCAAGTCATCAACTTTGCCTTTCTCTGGTCCATTACTTATCCATACCTTTAGATTTTTTATACCTTTGGATGGACCAAATTTCTTTCTTTAAATGTTTCGATTCGCAAGAATCTTGTTCGTGCATTCTTTAGCAATTTTATCATTGATGATCACGATCATGTCATTGCTATTCAATCTTATCTTTTGGGATAGGATCTCGTAGTCAACCCCGCTTTACTTGTGTCTACCTTCGGTTTCTCGAATGAAGGCATAATCCATGAAGGTTTGGCTCTCGCTGCCTTGCACACCCTGAACAACAAAGCCACCCTCCTTCCTCTGGTTAATCGCTTACTCCATCTTATCATTTCACATGTGCTCCGTCCATATGACACAAAACATACTTTAATTAGCGGCGTGAACTATTGGTGGCTTTATATGACTTAAATCGGGAATCATCTAAACTTAGCCCATTTCGTCTTTGCGAACCTTGTTCTTTGCGTTCATGGTTGTCATAGCCTCCTCCACGGCATGGCCTTGAGCTACTACTTTGACACTCAAGGTCTTGATCTTTTTTATGACCCCAAGATTATGGTATCCACTTACCATTATATTAGTCGTAAATCTATAAGGCTCGTCGAGGATGAAATTCAAGGCACAAACTTCGTTCTTAAGGTTCGTTGATAACCACCACTTGAGCAATCAAATGTTCCCGTTTTCGATGATCATGATGATGATATGGAGAATGATGAGCCTCCTCTACCTTCGGCTCCCGCTACTTTGTCATCTATTTCGATGGATCTTCAACACATGTACAATTCCATCATAGGGTGTTTTGCCACATGGGAATGACAACTTGACTCTTGGGATCACCGATTTGATTCCATTAATGCTCGCCTTTCTACTCTCAAGCATAGTCATCGGGTGTTGACCGAGCATTTCCATAGCTTTTTTATGGCCTTTCATCTACTAATCCACCCTTCGTGAATCCTTCGGCCGATGAACCTTAGTCATCTTAGGTTTATTTGAGGTTGACATTTAAGTTTTTCTTTATGGATTCATTTAAATTTTTTTGTTATCTTGTTGACTTTGGTTATTTTGTTGAGTTTATCTCCTCAATTCATTATCTTTGCTTGTATTTTGTCCATTACTTTGAATTTGCATGAATTTCAATGTGTTTTGATATAACAAAAAAGGGGAAAATGTCATAAATTTGCAATGTGTTGCTATATGTGTTTTCCATGAATTTATTATGCACTCGATCATGATTATCTTGTCATGATGGAACCCAAATAACATATTGATATTGAACATTAGTTTACATGATGTAGATTGATTTTTAATCTTAGGCAATATTATCAATTTGAAATATTGTAGCTCTAAGGGACCTGGTTTACTCAAATTAAAACATTTGAAAATCGTTGCTTAATTTGGGGGGAGTTTTTTTAAACAAGCAAATTTATCTTAAGTTTTGTTACATAAAAAAGGGGGAGATTGTTAACTTTGAATTCAGTTTTGATATAACAAACAACTTAAGCTAAATTATACTTAACATGGTATTTGTGTTAAAATTGAAAAACATTTTGAAAAGTAATAAGTTTTTATTTTATCAAAAATATATGTTTCAAAATGTATATTTATACTTAGAATATTTTTCAGATATGTTTGAGTCAAGAAAAATCATTTTACAAAAGATTTTGAGGTATGTATCGATACAAAAAATAAATGTATCGATACTATGCTTAAAACCCTCATTTGTATCAATACTCTTTAGCATGTATCGATACATTGCAGTGAGTATCGACATTCACCCCATATGTATCGATACAAGGCTTGGCAGTAAAAAAGGTTTGGCTGAAACCCTCAAATGCATCGATACAAGTGTGTCTGTATCGATACAGCTTGCTTAGTATCGATACTCAGTTCCCTTTATCGATACAAGCAGTTGTAACGGTCATTTTTTTTATTCCTGTATTAATACTATTGGTATTGTATCGATACTATAGCACAAATCTGAATGGAAACAAGCATTTATGAAGGCTACAACGGCTCTCCAATCACCACATTAAATGCCCAATGTCTATGAATCAATTTCAAGCTATAAATAGAGGTTCCCAACAGCTGAAGATGCAAAGATACAAAAATCATTGAAGCATTGAACAACAAAAGCTGAAAATCTTCAAAATCTTCATTTTTACTTGCATCAAATTTATACTCTTTCAAGTCTATTTGTATCTCATTCACCTTGTACTTAAATTCCAGCAAACATCTACCTACTAGAGGTTCAATTTGTTTGCAAAATACTTCATTCATATCACAAAAGGGGTTGTGTGAAAGTGAGTGAAAATATTTGAGAATTTGAGGTAGAATTCTCAAAGGGATTTCAAAGTTCTATCTAAACCTTAAAAGATAGTGGTGTAAGATTATACCTTAGCCTTAAAGGTAACAATTTGTTTAGTGAATTATGGGAATTACCTTGGTAAAAAAGTACCAAGAATAGAAGACGTAGGTGCCAAGTTCAAGGACTGAACCTCTATACATTGATTGTTTGTTTTTCTTACTCTTAACTTATTTTTATTTTCAATTTACTTCAAATTTTATCAAGTTTTTTTGTAAGAACCAATTCACCCCCTCTTGGTTCAATCTTTTCCTTGAGCAAACAAAATCGCTTCTAACCTCTTTTCATTGTAATCAGATTAGAAAAGTGAGAACTTTTAATTATACCGAACATCGCATAAGAGGAAAGACAACAATTTTATTGGAAGAAAATTGTTATCTAACTTTTGCTTCTCAAGTAAGTTTAAGAAAGAAAAATATTCAACTATAGTTCGAGAAGATAGGCATCTAACTTAGGTAGTATATGGTATGAGTTCATCATTGCAAAAATCATGATGATTTACACATAGAGGGTGGATCATTATCTTTGATAAGTTTAAATGATCTTAGTAGGTAACGATTTTGAATTAACAAGAGTGATTAGCCTTAGAAAATCTAATTTCATTGGGTGAAAAAACTTTTACCACGAAGATAAAGTGAAATACAAAATAAATTATAATCAATATTACCTAGTACGTGAGTTAAAAAAAATTACTTTCTCTTAAAATTATATTTATTTTTATATTATAATTGTTATATTTTTCAAACTAATATTAATTTTATCCAGCTCAAATTAAATTTAGTGTTTTCTTTTAACTTTTTAATGTTATATATAAAACATATTTGTTGTTTACTTTTATTATGATTTTAATAGATATAGTTATATTTTTAATAAACAATGGTTTTTTCATAATTAATATTATAAATATTTAATTTACTTAGTTGTTAATTTAATAATATTTTATTATAAAGTAAATAAAATATTAGAAATATTTTATAAATTATTAGATTTTAATAATATTAAAATCATTAACCTTTATAATTATTACAATATGCATGATTATTTTGATACTTTCAAACAAAATAATATTTGATTTTTGATAACATCAAACTATGTAATCTTGAATTTCCAATAATTAATAGTTATTAATCAAATAAAGTTATTCCAAATTACGAGTAAAATGATCACTTCATAATAAAATCATTTCGGTGATTAAATGATCATGATAATATTGGAAAAGATACCACCAAACCCTACACTAAATATTTAAACAATGCGGCTGACATTGGAATTGCTTATTCAAATTAGCCCCACCGCCGCACTATACTGGAATGAGAATCTGAGATACATTTACTTGGTAAAAGAACCGGCAAAAAAAACTCGGAAAATGTTATCTTCTTTGTCCCGATGCAAACAATTCATAATGATCAGCATTCATTCTACTTGCTGTCGTTTTGTTTTCTTCACCACTGCAAATTGCAATACTCTCCTCATTTCCATTTCCAGTACTGTCATTTTCCTTGCTTTCTTCGTATTTGAAGGTCCAACCACAAAATTCGGACACACAAAACAAAGAGGTTGGAGCTGCTTTATAAAACACCAAAGGAAACAGCTTAATCCCATCTCCAATCTGTAACTAAATTATTTGGAAAGAAAAAAAAAAGATTAAAAGAATTAATTAGTTAATTAAAGGTGCATATTGGAACCGTTCACTTAATGTATAAAGCAATAACGAAAGAGTCAAACTTAATGGCAGCCTGTCCTAATATATATATATATATATATATATGTATGTATGAAGAACGCCATTCCTAAATTCAAGATCTTTATTAACTCAACTGCAAAAATAACTAGCCCCCAAGGAGTTAATAACAAACTATCAAATGTTGAATCCATGAGCAAAGAGAACCCAAAATCTACAAGTTGTTAACACTGTATTTTAGGGAGAAACTTTCATTTTTCTATAGACTGCACAATAGTTCTTTGTCATACTATATCCTTTATACTAAATATTATATTTCGTCCAGTTTATGGAGGTAAAATTAAGGATACAGAAATTCAACGATCAAAGTCAATGGCAAACAGTTCATGTAAATAAGATATGCTGAGAAAGATACACTTACTCTTAAAGTTTTAGGGTTGCTTTCCTCATTATTGAACTGATCGATACTAAATATTATATGTTATGAGCAAACATTCCTCACTATTGAAATGATCGAAATTTCAATACGTCAGTAAAAAGTCCATTAAGCGCAACTGAAAATAGAGAAATGAAGAGAAAGAACCAGTAACTATAAGAACACTGACACTTCGAAAATTTCGAAGTATGAAAACGTTAACCATGGATGTTAGCCTCTAACATTTAATACAGAAAATACGTTAAAATTAAGGATCAAAGCATAGTTGGTACACGTAAGTTATCTCAACAGTTTGATGTCGTTTCACTGTTTGCATTATTACAATAGCGGAACTGTCAACTTGCCACAACACAAACAGGAGAATGTAACTTTTGCGGCACTATTTATAAGCTTTAGCAGCGTTTAAAAACGTTGTTAAAAATATAATGGCGTTTAAGTTAAACGTCGTAAAAAATATCGCTGAAAATTACGTCGGAAAATTTAGCGGCATTTATAAGTAAAAACGCCGCTAAATTTGAGGCGCTTTATACATCTTTTACGGCATTTATAAGCGACGTTCAATATCAAAAATTCAAAGTTATGAATAAAGACGTTAGCAGTGTTTTCCTAAAATAAACATCGTTAAATTTAAAATTTTAGCGGCGCTTTTGGCCTACAAACACCGCTAATTACTATCATTTAGAGGCATTTAATTTTTGTGAAACGCCACTAAATATTATAATTTAGTGACATTTATATATTGAAACGCCACTAAATTTTAATATTTAGTGGCGTTTTAAAAATAAACGCCGCTAAAGTTGCTTTAAAAAATTTATAAAACGTCTATTTTAACAGAGGCATTTTATTCATGAAACGCCGTTAAATTTTCAGAATTTTTTTGGAAAATTTTATTTTCTTTATATTAATATCATATTTTCTGATATTACATACAACTTTTATAAATATATACATTTGCAAT
>JAQSVH010000004.1:1002864-1017068 GCA_029448705.1 Adansonia digitata
GAGAGATGAAAGAGAGATGGAGAAAAAAAATCAAAATTTGTTGATATAAAACAAAGGAAAAAAGAAAAAGGGTTGGAAAAATAGCCAAAACGAGAAAAAGGGTTGAAGGCAAAAAAGCTATACTAAGTAAGATATTTAGTGGTGTTTTACTCAATAAATGCCACTATATAAAATAAATTAACGGCGTTCATCGTAAACGTCACTAAATTATCATATATAAAAGCGTTTTTACTGATCAACGCCACTAATTAAAAAAATATAGTGGCGTTTAAAAATAAAAACGCTGCTAATATCTTACTTTTTGAATAACGGAACATTTTGAGCGCAAAAAAAAAAAAAATTATTGCGAATTTATAAATAGCAATTAGCGGCGTTTAATATAAAAAATGCTACTAAAACTGCTAAATAACGACGTTTTAAATTAAAACGCCGCTAAATGTATTTTTTTATTTAAACATATATTTTAGTGACGTTTTTTAAAAAAGTGCCGCGATAAAATACCACTATAGCCCCACTTTGTTGTAGTGCAACAAACAGTAAATAGGACCGAAAATATTTCCATTATCTAATTTAAAGCTAAATTTTACTGCAATCCGCTGACAGAAAAGTGAACTTCTAATAGAGAACAACGAGCAAGTTAGCATTTTGTATTACCTGGAAAAAAAAAATTGGCTCTGTGTTTTGCCATGAAGAAGAAGAAGGTGGCCAAAACTGCATAAAGCTTCCCATGGAAATTGGGGCACTCCAGACAATGTCGTGTCATTAGGATGAAGACGCTGCTATTAAGTGCCACGAGACTAACGGCACCCCCAATGCCGTATGATCTTGTTAAAAAGTCGCTGCACATTAGAGTTAATTAATATATCAGATCATTGTGATGATGCATCCATAGGTTCCTAATTTTTTTTATTAATTACTGTGATGATATATATATATATATATCAATTTCTAGTCGTTTGTTTATTTTTCAGGACCAAATTTTTAATTCTTCATAAATATATTTGATTATATATTTATAAATATATTTTTTTAATATTTATAAATAAATTTATTTAATTTAAATATATCAAGCTCGAAAAAACTCATTAATAAACGAATTGAGATCAAGCATAGGTATAAGAATTCTCAATAAATACAAACAAGTCAAAAATTAAAAAAAAAATGAACAGATGCTTGTTTATTCAAGCCCTATTCATTTACAACCCTGGGGATGTTGTAAATATTACTAGGCCTAGTTTGTTTAATAGAAATTGATTTCTATAAAATAATTTTTGGAAAATGTGAAGTTTTTTTGAAAAGTTAAAATTTTTATTATGCTTCGATGATTTGATGGAAAATATTTTTTTATTATTTATTTTTTTTAAATCTATTTTTTTTTCAAATAACGATATAGACATTTTTATTAAAAACTATTTATTATTAAAATATTATTATTTTAATATTAATACTTTAAGTAGTAATATTTTAATAATAATATTTAATACTAAAATTTTATATTACTATTAAATACTTAAAATAATACTATTTATTTTTAAAACATTAATTATATACATATTTTCAAATTTACAATTATTATTCAAATGTTATTTCTACTTATTATTAAAATATTATTTTTACATTTTTTAAATAGTAACATTGACATAATATTAACGTATTAAAAACTTTTTATAACTGAACTATTTAATATTAATATTTCAAATAATAATATTTAATACTAAAATATTATATTAATATTAAATAGTTAAAACAAAAATATTTATTTTTAAAAATTAATTATATAACTATTTGAAAGTATTTAAAATATTATAAAAATTATTAAAATATTATTTTTATTTATATTTCTACTATTAAAATATTAATATTTTGTATTAAAAACCTTTATTATTAAATATTTATGAAGTATAATTTATGTCAATTTATTATTAAATAGTAATATAAAAAAGTTTTCAATAAAATATTAAAATACTGCTTAATATTGAAAATATATATTGCTAAATTAAATCATATTTATATTAAAATAATAAATTATATTAATAAATTATTTTGATTATTAAAATAAATAATATTTTATTATATTATGAAAATATATAAATATGTGGTTAATAATATTCAAGATATAAATATTAAAAATTATATTATTAAAATATTTTATATTAATTATTTATAAACATACAAATTATTTACTTAAAATTAATTTTTCAAAAAATATTTTTAATTTTTTTTTTGTTTCATTCCTTTTTTTCCTTGTTTTTTACATTTTATCTTCTTGATAAATAAATTAAAACATAACTACAATTTGATATTATAATTTAAATTAATTTTTAAATATTAAATAATTTATAAAAATATAAAATATTTAGTTAATTTAATTTTTTATTTGTTTATCTCTTCTTGTGTTATATTTTTTCTCCTTACAATAAATACAAGTAATAAACAATTATAATATTATAATTTGAATTAATTTTGTAAAAATTAAATAACTCATAAGAATATTTATTTGCATTAATTTTATAAAAATATTTAAAATTTTTTTCTTTTTACATTTTTCTTTTTTTATTTTCCCTTTTGTTTTGTTTATAAATAAATCCAGAGAAAAATAAATAATAATTTATAATATAGATTAAATTAAATTTAAAAATAAATATTTTATAAAAATATACAAATATTTATTTAAATTAATTTAAGAGGACTTTCTTAACTCTCACTTACCAAAGAGAGAAATTTGACTTCTCACGACCAACCTGACATAGATAAATTAGATTTTTAATTAAGTGAATGTAAACAAATATTTATATTTTTATGATTTATTTCATTTTTGAAATTATAATTTTAAATTATAATA
Source organism: Adansonia digitata (assembly GCA_029448705.1). NCBI lineage: Eukaryota > Viridiplantae > Streptophyta > Magnoliopsida > Malvales > Malvaceae > Adansonia > Adansonia digitata. Next base: position 1,005,707 of record JAQSVH010000004.1, read on the forward strand.
CAAATTATTTTATTTGTTTTAATTTATAAAAATAAATAAGGGAAAAAATAAAAAAACTCAAAACATTGTTATAAAATTAATAAAAACAAATATTTTATATTTTAATAAATGATGAATTTTTATAAAAAGAATTTAAATTATAATATAATTATCATTTATATTTTGTATTTATTGAAAAAGAGGAAAAAAAGAAAAATATAATAAAGAAGAAATAAAATTTTAGAAAATTAATGTAAATAAATATTTTAGATTTTATAGTTATTTATAATATTAATTTAAATTATAATATAAATTATTATTTATGTTTAAGTTAATTTGTAAAGATGATAAAATGGAAAAAATAAAGAAACAAAGGAAAGTAACAAAAAATTTAAAGTAGTTTTTATAAAATTAATTTTAAATAAATATTTTATATATTTATAAATTAAAGCAAATTGTCACAATAATTCAAATTATAATATAAATTTTTTTAAAAAAAAAAAATAAAGGAATAAGAAAAAGGAAAATGAAAAATGACATTAGCATAAATTTTCACCCATTGTCACATGTCATTTACCGCCTATTCTAATGATTTTACTAAAAAAAAAAAAAACTTAATTGGTACCAAAAGTTAAAATCGAAGCCTTAATTAATATGTTTTAAAGTTTAAAGAGCAATATAAAATATGCCCTATAATTTGAGGATTAGGCATGCTATTAGCTCAACAATTTGAGATTAAAATTGGAACTTCTAGCCCAGACATATAATACGATTCATTTGAAATATTCTTCTATTTAAAGTAGAGGCTTCACCACAAAATAACATTTTGGGATTTTATTAACTTAAAAATCAAAGTCCTTTTCTATGCCTACCATATGTATCATATAGATTTGTCCATGGGTTAAACTAATTGCCCGATCTATATGGATAAAACCAAATGTTACTGAATTCGAATCGGTTCATTCCAAATTATAATTTAAAAATAAAAATAATATTTTATTTAAATTTAATTATAACATATATTAATATTAATATTAATATAAAAATATTATATATAATAAATAGCAAAACTAGCTTTTAATCCAACCCGATCCAAAGAAAAAAAAATTTGCAACCTTTCAGGCTGTGACCTATCTGGACCCATAAATTAGGTCAAGTATTATGTAAAGTGAATGCCTGCAAGTTCGGATATATTCGTGTCAAATTCCCTAATGGAGAAAATTTGGACGACAGCCCAGCTCTTTTTGATTTGAACCGGTATTTGTCTCCATCCTATATATTTCGACAGCGACTGCGCTCCTCCATTTGGAAATAATACTTCATCAAGGTCACTCATCACTCATGACAAAATCAAAGATTACAATGCAAATCATTAGAAGTGCAAACTTAAACACGCTAAAACTTTGTATTGTCACTAATTCCTCGTACAATCGTGATTATACCAAATTTAGTAACTGCTGTAACTATAAAAATAAAAGGAAAATAATCAAAACTAGACATGGTCATATCTAACCTTTCTAATTTTTCAAGCATTTTCAATCCCAAGCCGCCGTAGAGAGTCAGGACCAACAAGAAATACACGTCTTGGTGGTTGGTACCTGAAAACCACTACTCCTTTATATGCTGTCCTTGGTACACCGTCCTACATCATCAAGCAATAAAAATTTTAGAGCATTGGGAAGAATGGAAATAATCAATCTTAGATACGCAAAAATTTTTAGTGGTTTATTTGTACTGCACCAACAGAAATAGAAGAGCAATGTTCTTTAAATCAAGACCCTTTTTTCTTCCCTATCGTGCATCAGTTGAAAGTGCATGTGTAATGTGTATGCTTATTATATTCTACATGCTTATAGGGCACATGAAAATGAGAGCGAGGGAAAGAGGTCATTTCAAAAGTATCAAAGCCGTATATCTGTCTCGTTATTTTGAATTGATCAGGTAAAACAAAAGTACAACTTTGAGGCAAATAATATATGCAATTGATAGCAAATAGGCAAAAATGGTATTCAGTTAAAATTCGTATCCACCAAACTTTTGAAGAGGTACCAAACATGACCTTCAAAATATAGCATCAGCTACGGTAACCAGATACCATAATGCACGCATTTCTCAACTACTATCACCAAAAACTCTAAGCATTTTCACTACAAATAAAGAAGAGAAAAATATCCCAAATATCATATGAACAATTTACCTTCCATTCTTCAAAAATTCCAAATTGATGTGCAATACGTTCAAAGTCTGATTCATCTTTATACTGAATACGCACATCACCTTTTATGTTAGATGCTTTAAGAACAGCATCTGTTCCAGAAACAGGTTTTGCTATTTTTACAATGTTGGCAAAGTAACTTGTATATTTGTCCTGAAAAGTAGAGAACAAAATTATACATGACAAACGTAAAAATTATAACCTAGGGAAATGCAGTTTCCAGTTCCTCTGACTTTACCTCCATTAGGTAGCTCAAATCCTGAAACTTCCAATCCACCTTTCACACAGAAAAGCAACACTATTGTGATGATGATGACAGCAATATCCAAAAATTTTTACATTCTAAAAGAAATAGAAAATTTCGATGCCAACCTTAATGTCATTCATCTTAATAGGCTCAAGATATTTTTTGAAAAACTGCCCCATACTTGAACCCTGATTGAAATCAAAGACCAAAAAACGGGAAATGAGCCTGCAGTTGCAAAACGGAGATGCAAAGAGGGTTGAAAGTGCACCTAATTTGGGGAATCTAAATTTTATTTAAGCATGAATACAAGCCATTCCAAAAGTTGAAGAAGGAAACTCTTCAACTGAAAAAGAAAAAAAAAAAAAAATAGGAAAGAATGCTGAAGCCGGAAGGTATTATATTCATCCAAGTTTATCACACATTCTAGCAGAAGCAATGCAGTAGAATCACTGTGCTTAAAATTCTCCAAGAAAACATGTGCAATGTGCCTTATTCATTGTTCAACATAGTTTCTATCCACAAGGAAGACATGCAGACAGGTGGTTGGTCTACCAAGCAAACATTCTTATCAAAGCTAACAATATTCATAAAATTTGCCATCACAGCAATTTTAAACAAGAGATCTTCTCAATGACGAGGTGATACTTACATGCTCACCAAAATTATATGTTCTGCACACTTCAGGACGAAGGAATTGTCGACCTTTGTGATTCTCTTTCAATCTCAACCAGTCATCCCAGTAAGTGAACTTTTGTCAAGGAAAATTCATAGATGAAACTTCATCGATGTGCATTAGTCAGAAGTGAAAATGAAATAACAATATACTTGACCAAGAAGGATATGCCTTTGGCCACTTTGGTGATAGCTCATTCCATGTAGATCTTGTAAGCATCCAGCCAAGACCAGGAAAGAAATCTGAGCGATAAAGTGCATCTGCATGGAACAATTACAGGAAAATTAAGAAATAGAAAGCACCAAAATTTTCCATTTCAAGAAAATTCAAAACCTTGTTCAAGCATGAGCATGCAAAATCAAGAGTGCAAGAGTAATCCAGAAGTTTACTGCATAGTGACAGAAATTCAAGAATATGTTGAAAATGAAGAGAGAGACAGAGAGAGAGAGAGAGATGGATTCCTGGAAAATGAGCAAAAATCCAAATAAGACCAGGCTAATATTAAAAGCTCTGCCTCATTGCCACAGTTCACCAAAAACTTTCCGGTAAGCACCACATGGGAGGAATAATAAATAGAATAGAGCATCAAAAGTCATGGAAGCTAGAACAAACAATATTTTTATCACACGAAACACATCTTGAACATAAAAATGAATTAAGCTTGATTGTTTTCCTTGAAAAGAACTTCCAAATGAGAGAAAAAACTTACATGGGTCATGCACAAACTGCTTTTGTCCATTGTCATTCCATGAGGAAACAGCCATAATTGATCTGCAGTGGTTTAATAACAAGAAGGTGAAGATGGAAGGAAAAAGATTGCAAACCCTCAAATAAAATAAAATAGAGGGAGAGCCCGATTTCATTATTGTAACATACTTATCCTTGTCAAGAAGGGCTGCAGCTGCCTCAAAGTAATCAAAAAAATCAGGGGCAATTTCCATATCATCTGTCTTCAAAAGTGATTCTCAGTCAGTACAATGTTCCTTTTATCATAAGAACAGAGAAAAAATTTGATGCAATAATCCGAAAGAAAACAACTTCACCTTCAAGTACGATTACTCGGTCAAAATTGTGCTTGTAGAACAACTCATCCAATGCCCATTTGTAGTGACCTTAAGAAACCAAGTGTTTAAGAGCAGAAACTAGAAGAAGCCATATGAATGTTGAAGAATAAAAGAAAACAATTCTTACGAGCAATCTTGTAGTATGCGATCAATTCCCCAGGCCTTTCTGTATGCACTGGTTCATAATCTATGTGCTGAAAGAAACTGAAGTATTAACTGGATTGATTTTAATAAATAAGGATACGACAAATCATATGAACAGGGTTGGAAATAAGGAAACTCATCCAAATAAACTTTTCCAATGGAAAGAAAGAGGGGGACAAGGAAAAAAACACAATTTACCTGCATATAAGTTAGCTGATTGTAACTCAAAGCCTTACTTCTAACATTTGGATCTGATCCATCCTGAGAAGAAACTATCACAATTAGAAGCACTGCTTCTTTAATGACAACAAAAGAACAGTAAAGTGTTAGTTGTCCATAATGTATACTAGTAACCATCAAGTCAAACTGACAAACCTTGATTGCAAATAAAGAATAAGATAAAAATGTAAATACCTGTGAAACAAAAAGGGGATATTTTGAAGCAATAGAGCTCTGATACCTGCAGATTTAAGCCAAAGTAAGTCAGCTTAAATATACCTACTATCTGGTCAAGCAGAATAAGCTATCAAAACATCTAGTATCAACATAAACCTACTTTAAGACAGAAGCAATAGTCCTTTCCAGATAATCAGCACGATTGCAGGCCATGATTACTACGGCTGCCACTGGTACCTAAAACATTCAACCCAAAGGTAGTTTCAATCATTAGAGGTGGTAATTTGTGGAGATAATGTATAAGAATGGTCATTATCTCGCAAACCTGTGTTTTGTCAATTATTTTTTGAAGGCCTTTCTCTGAAACAACCAAAAAGAAAGAATACTAAGTGTCTATAAAACATTCCAAGTGCTAAATGAAAGAAAATACTTTTAAGGAATAATACAAAAGAAAGACGGTGGATACAGACATGAATCTGTAATAAATAATTCAACAAATAAAAATTTTAGAACAATTTTAAGAACAAGTAGGAAATAAATGCCAAATACATTGACGAAGGAGCAGACTAGACTTAATCAAGACCCAGTTACAGACCCGCATTCGGTGGGGTGACATGGATAACAACCCTATAGATGGTAATGATGTTTATTCTCAATTAAAGGTCTTTATAAACTGCAAATCAGTCGCATAAATTAACTACAATAATTATGTATATCTCAATTTTTGAAGATCATATGACCTGACGATCACTTAGGCTTTACTTGGTAGGAAGGATAATAGTATGCAGTCCAATAGTAAAGCCACAGAGTAGAAAAATGGTTCATGAAACCTAACCATTAGATTAAAAGCCTTTTGATCCTTATCCCTTTCTATCCTTCCTATAAAGCAAAACCTTAATGTATGCCTATTACCATAGAAGGATCTTCTAAGGAAACATATAATTGCAATCAAGCAAAACAAATGGCATGCATGATGCATCAAGTAGGAAACAACAAGAAATAAACAGTTTATTTCTGATAGGAAAGTACTTTCAAGATCTTGAACAAGAGCCTTCAGTTGTGCGCACTCCTCCTCCTTTCTCTTCTTCCCCTCTGAAATTGTAACATGATAAGAATGAAGAAATCGAATACCAAGAAAAACAATATCAATTTCGACATTGTCTACTGAAAAGAAGCATGTATAAAGGATTAAAAGGGGCGGGAGGGAATTCACACCTTCCAGGGCCACAATTTGTTCTTGTTGCATACTAATTTGATCAATAAGTAGTCGCATTTGACTTGTACAATGGTGCTCTGCATCCATCTGTCCAAAATAAAAAAGACGGCATGTTCAGCACATAGATTGTTCTTATTCCTTACGTTTTACTGGGTTAGAAAAAAAAACGCTGTAAGTTTTTGAGAGCTAAAACAAGCAATAAACTTAAGCATACTAACCGCTTCAGCTATTCGATCTGCATATTCAGATTGCGTGGCGAAAAGTCGCATCTACAAAATGTTCGAAACAAGCGTATAATTTCATATACGTAAATTAGAAAATTTTGAATTTCGATGATATCAAGAAGAAAAGGAAAGGGAGCAATTTTTATTTTTTTTTACCTGGATGTAAATGAATACGATCGCAGCGGGGATGAGAAGGAACCGGAAATCGCAGCTTAGCTTAACCATTTTATAAATCTCCTCCGGTTGACTTAGAAGGATGGGGATTTACAGATTTCGATCTGATTTTTCCCCAATTTGATATTAACTTTCAGCTATTCGATTTTCATTTCTTGAGTTGTACTGATTGCAGAGGCTGCAGTGAACGAAAAATTAGACTTCGGAGATGGCTTTTTTTATCAATGTTTTTGCTTGACTTGGGCGATGAGTCCTATTTACGCAGACTTGGCTAAAATACGGTCTTTTTTTTCTCTCTTTTTTTTTTTTATCTTTCAAATGAATCAGACTTCTAATATTGATGATAATATTCGAATTTTAGATATATTGAATGATGAGTTTGTGTTTTACTTTTTTTTCTGTAAAATTTTAATCATTTTGTTTTGTTGATGTTTAAAACGGTTTTTTTTGTGTTGATGTTTAATAATAAGAAGATTAATACTGTATATATATGCAAACGAATACAGTGTTCAATGAATTATTCGTGAGAGTTTTGATTCTTGTTCTTTTATAGTTGTTTATTAAGTTAAATAAACGATTATGACTCAATTTTAATATTCATTTATTAAACAAATCAAGTTCAAACAACGTGCTTTATATTTATAAACAAGTTTATATATGACTTTTAAAGCTCATTTATCGTTGAATTATAATTTAATAATTAGTATTTTATACTTTATTTCCTTTATTTATAATAGTATTTTTATTTTATTATGTTATATTTAAATTGAAAAAAAAAAGTAATATCAAAAGCAAAAACAAAAAGGTAAACAAACCTAAAACAAAACCATATTGTTTGTTTTTCGTTCATGGATATGTTCGATTATATATTGATAAATGCATATATTTATTATTCATGAATAGATTCACTTAATTTAAATGAATCAAGTTTGAACCGAACTTGAAGAAATCAATTCGTTAACAAACCGAGCTCGAACATAACTTTAAAAATTCTTATCGGATATAAATCAAGTCAAGCATATTCAAATATAAATAAATGAATACAAGGCTTGTTTGTTCAAACCTGACTCATTTACTCCTCTATAATGCACCCTGTGCTTCTCTAAGATATTGGCCCAATTTAACTTGTAAATAAAATTGCTTATGCATCAGGATAGCTTTATACCAGTGTTATCGGTATTATATTAGTACCGGTCGTACTGACTGATAGTATCAGTTTCGACATATAACGTTACTAATAATAGTTTATTTTGTTTTGATTTTGGTTTCAGTCTGTATCGGCCGTACTAGTAGATACTAGTCTGTTTTAATAGTATAAGTCAAAAATAGCCGTACAGGTCGGTATATAATATAAGCTTTTAAAAAAATATTAAACCAATATTGGTCTTTAATTTGATGACTATTATACATATTTACTCGTAAATTCGATGAATATTAGACATAATTATTCGTAAATTTAACGATCATTAAAAAATTTTAGCCTCACTACTTAATTGATATTGATATTCTTATATTTGATAAAGTTTTTTTATAATATTATATATAATTGATGAATATTTAATATACGAAATTTATTTAATCTTATTTATTTCATATTTAAAAATGGTTTTCATTTATATAAATTAAAAATATTCAAAATTTAATAAACTTAAAATAGCACACAAAAACACACCAGGACTTGTAGATACCTATACCAAAAATGGTACGTTACCAGTATAGTACTTATTACCTTGCTTTGTACAGTAAAAAACTTATTTTTTCAAAATTTAATTTGCTTTACTTTTTTTTTTTTTTTCAGTTTACTCATGATGAAGTTTACAACATAATATTAGCTCTATTTGATTTTTCTTATATACTGATAAAAAAAGGTGAAAAATTAGAGTAATTTTATAATTTATACGATCAAAGTACTTGAGAAGTCCTTACACACTACTATATTGTGTAAATTAATCTCCATACTTTAGAACTGAGTAATTAATTTTTTGTACCTTTAACATTAAAGCAAACTAATAAAAATTAGTGATGTCCATTACTAAAATGTTAAATTAATGACATGGCACATAACATCCAATGAAAAGCTGGCTAAAAGTTGATTTGAAAAAAATTACATGGTCAGTTGAAAAAATTATATACATCAATTGCAAATGAAGGAAAAAACAAAAAATTAGAAGCTTTAAAACAAATTAAAAGAAAAAAACCGAAGTGGCCTATCGAAACGTATATTCATAGGCATCCAAACCTCAAAATTTGAAATTTCTAAACTTAAATCTCCCAAAATAGAACCCTTCCCCAAATCCCATTATTTGATAAATAAAAAAAAAATCCTAAATCCCTTAATTTCATAAATCAAAAGTTAGAACCCTAATATATTGAAAATCAAAAATCTAAATCTGACTCCTGAAATCGGTAAATCGGAGCCATGTAATGGAAGCCAAATTTTCAATCTTGAAATTAAAACGTAAAGCAGTGTTTGTTAGGTGAGTTAGCTGATAAATGTGCTTTGTTGAATTTTTTTGTTCATTGTTTAATTTGAGTTAATTGAAATATGAGTTAGCTGAAATAGGTAGAGATGTTATGTTCATTATTCTATTTACAGGATACAAAATACTAAAAACTCAAACTAACTATTTTTTATGTTTGTTGAAGTTTCTTAGATGATCTGATTTATGGTAGTAGACAAATTATTACGGGTATTCCAATGAAAATCAAAATCATCTTTTTGTTTATTCATCTTTTATTTATTCTACTGCAATATGGATTAGTTTTTATTTTTATAATTTCATATTTAATTTTTTTTGTATTGTATTGAAGAAAAGCCTCTAACTCATACTATTACAAAACAAGTTATATATATATATATATAAATGTATATGGTATTGAACAATCTTGTTACTGCTTGTATTGATATGGTGCATTGCTAATTGTTTCTACTATTAATGCATTTTAATCTTATAGTATGATAGATAATTTGGATAGGAATAATCCCCCTAATTTTGAAGATCTTTTTAATTACGAGGTTTCGCCAGTGATTTGCTATTATGGTATTAAAGCTCCTAGACAAACATTATGGAAAATTTCAAATGTAGGACGTAGATTTTATGGATGTGGATATTAAAAGTTTTTTTTCTTGGTTGTATCATTTGTTTATTAAATTAATATGTTAAAATTTATGAATGATTTTAGTGATATTGTTTTTTGAATATTTGTATACGTTGATGGTTATGGGTTTTTCATTGGCAAGATAGTTGTACAAGCAAGAGAAGTGATAATGAACCTAAAAGATAGTTACAAAGCAATTGCAAGAAAAAGTATAGACTTAAAATTTGCAAATAGAACAATGAGATAAATATCATTAAACTCATTAAGTATTAAAGAATTGTATGATGATATTGGCACTTTGAGAACCAAGGTGGATGTGTTACAACTAAAATTGGAAGTTGTTACAAGGAAGGAGAAAAAAGAGCTAAAGAGAAGAAATTATTTGAAATAGGCTTCAAATTTACATGTGCATTTTTGTTTGTTTTATGTGGAATGTTAGTAGTTATGATCTTCTTTTCTGTTTTACTATTCAAATTAAGCCCAAATGAACAAATTACTAATTCGCTTTTTAAGAAAGATTTACATTTGAATAAATATTCATAGTTTTCTATACATAGTTTGTGGATTGTCGAGTTGTTAGTTATATTAGCTTTGAATTAATCTCAGTTTTGATATAATTAAAACTTAGTCTTAATTATCTTGTGTTTAAATATTTTCAAGTTAGTAGTTTTTTGTGAAATACTTTGTAAACACTTTGAAAAATAGTAGACTATGTTTTTAACTCCTTCAAGTACTTAAAAATGTGTTCTTAATACGTACATTATATAAAATATTTTTGAGATAATTACGTCATAAAAAATCTCTTAAAATTGATTTTCATATAAATGTATCGATACACTATATGTATATATCGATATAATGCTTGGCAGTAGCTTAGTTTTTCATAAAACCTTAAATTATACCAATACAAAGCTATTTATATCAATGCGGCATGGTGAGTATCGATACACACCTTGCTTGCAGAGATACAGTAGGCTCCAACAGTCATATTTTAAGGATTTGCACAGCAATGTATCGATACATCAACTAACGTATCGATAGAATTTAGTGGGACGGAATGAAAATCACTCAAATAAAGCTCCAACAGCTATATTCCTTCACTAAACATTCCCAATGGCTATAATCATGATCAAGTCAATAAACAAGCCTTTCCAAAACCTCTAACAAGAAGAAGCACCAAGACATTATACTTAGAGTCATATCTTTCATTTTTTCCATCATTTTTGCTAAATGGTTCATCTTTGAATAGGATTAATTCTTTCTATATTTATATTCTTCATTTTGTATCTTTAGATACATATTTTTTTGAGACAAAATTCTTGTAAACACCTAGCCTTTAGAGGTTTTATTTGTTTACACTCGAATACTTGTAAAAATGAAAGATTCCTACTTAGCCATTAAAAAGTAAAGAAAAGGTTCTATTTTAGCCATAAAGAATAAAAAAGGTAGAGGTTCTATTTTAGCCTTAAGAAAAACATAGGGAGTTGTAAAGATTATACCTTAGCCTTGAAAGGTAAAATAACTCAAGTTAGTGACTTGAAGAAATTCGAGGCAAGTGAGGCTGAGGTAAAGGACATAGGCAATTGAGGTTGAACCTTACTAAATCATTAAGTTTGCATTGTTTTCCTTTCTCTTTAATTGCTTTTTATTTTTCACTAACTTATAATCCAAAGCATATTGTTTAGATTTCTTAATTTTATGTATTAAAGTTATAATTTGCCAAAATTTTAAAAAATCGATTCAACCTCTCTTGATTTCATTCACCATTAAAAGGTTTAATAATTGTTATCAGAGCTTGTGTCATACTCTTAAAGGCTTAACATCCTTGAGCAAAGATCCAAAGAAAATGGCTAGTAGTGATCTTCTCGGCATGGGCCAAGAGGGACATTTTATCGTGAGGCCTTCTCTTTTCAATAGTGAAGATTATGTGT
>JAQSVH010000004.1:1025546-1056947 GCA_029448705.1 Adansonia digitata
TTGGATATATAAACTTACCATATTTTATTTTTATCATTACACAGCCTTTGTTCCTGCATTTTTTGCCATAATCCTTCCATATTCACATATCCATCTCATATTTAAATGGTCACCTTAACATGTCTTATGTATGTTCATACATTTTTTTTGTGTTTTAAAGAGTTTCATGAAATAAAAATGTTATCTTGACAACTCTAGCATCCATTCCTTTGTTTAAACATGTTCATATGATCTCCATACACCCTATTTGTCATCTTTTTGCATTTGTGTCACTCATTTTCATGTCAAAATGTCATCTTTGTAAGTTTGCATCTCTAATCCATGTTTATCCTCATATGTGTTCAATTTTTTTCATGATATCTCCATTAAAATGCTTGCTTGTTTCTTAAAACCTAATTTTTAGAAAAGTCCCTAAGTTAAGTTCATGCTACCTCCAATAGATGAAGAATAACATGGACTTAATGCTTTCATAAAATCGATTTTCCAATATTGGGGACAAAAAAAACATTTTAACTCTGGATTCATGATCATACAAGTTTAAAGATGCTGTTTTCCAAGCAAACATAACATCTTTTTGCTCAAAAAATACTAATCCTTGATCTTGAGTTTAACACCTTCACAGTATGGTCAATGGGTTATTTCATCATCCTAAACTACTCCAGGATTGTAGAATGAACTCTTGGTGCGCGCATCATTCTCTCCCTTGTGTTATGGACCTTTGGATATTTATAAATCTAATTTGAACCCCCGAAAAACCTGAAAAATTGAATAATCCCCCTATTTTTGCTCTGGCAACACTATAGTTTGGATTTGAAAAATCATTTTCGAACCATAAAATTTTTTTTCAATTTTTCTAATATTTTCCCTTAAATTGCATTGAATTACCTTTCTAATGGTGTTTTATTTGCCCTCAGATCATCCCAGACAAGGGAGTTATGATTTATTAAACCTTTGTTGTTCGGAACCTCTAGAACCAATGTGCAACATTTTGTTTGGGCCATGATCTAACGAAATTTCTATAAAAAATTTAAATATTTTTCCTAAAAAGCACACAAAATTCCCTTTTTAGAAACATGTCATTCATGATCTAACGATTCCAAATAAGCATGGAACTCTATCATTCCTTTTGCCTTGTACATGCTGCTAGTATCGAGACCGACCTAATTTCAAAAAATGATTTCGCCTAGAAAGTGATCTTCTAGGATTTTTAGAATATTTTTATGTTAAACCTTATTGAGTTATGTTTCCAATGGTATGTCATTTACCCCTAGAAGCCTTCAAATGCACCTGAAATAAATTCAGGAATAGAGATGACAAAATGCTGTCCCCTGTTTTCAACTTAATTTTTAAATCTCCTTTTATTGAGACGTTTGATAGTCTTAAAATGCATCTAGTTGGTTTCCCCATAACACCAGCCCATTTTGACTCACATCAAGGTTAAAATACAAAAAGAAAAAAAGAGTTCATATTAAGATTTGCACTAGTGGAGATACTCCAACTTTATTGCTCAGAAGAGATACTCCAAACCTATTTTTAATTAAAAATCTAAATTTTCTCTTTATTCTTAAATATTTTTCTAACTCTAATTTTGGAGATACTCTAACCTCATTACTCCAAGGGGATACTCCAACCATGTTTTTAGTCAGAAATTAAAATTTTCTCTTTATTCCTAAATATTTTTTTTAACTATATCTTTGGGGATACTCTAACCCCACTCTCCGAGGGGATACTCCAACCCTTTTTTCCTCCAAAAATCTAAAATTTTCTTTCAGATGCCTCAAACTGCTTTGATTAAAATCATTTTTGACCCTCTAAATTACCACTGAATCTAGACCAGTCTCTAAAATTGTTATCTCAGTTATTCTTCAATAATCAAAGGCAATTATGAGATATATTTTGCTTGTCTTTCCTTTTTACGTTCTTTTATTTGTGATTGCTTATTCATGATATTATTATATTTCTCCTTTTCCGTCTTAGTAACACATTTCCTTCTGTAATGATTATTGTGCATTCATGTTTAAAATTTGTTTTTTTAATAAAATTTACAAGGCAATATTCCGTGTTGGTATCTCTCCTGTGCTTAATACGAAATAGTCAATTTTTTAAATCCAATCCGGACTTGCTTTCAGAAAGCCTTATGTTCATCACATCTTTGAGATGCATAGGTGATCTAATTTTCTTTAAAAACCCGGATTTGTATTTCCACCAAAACTTCATGCAATTAAGAGGATTATATCTAAATAAAGACTAAATGGAACTGATTTAGCTGAGACCAAAGTGAAACATAGTTAGTAGGTATGAATTTTGGCGTAGTGGGGATGCTAATCCTTTCTCGTGCGTAACCAACTCCCAAACCTAACCAAAGACTATCTAAGCTTTGTAGACCTTGAAATTGATGTTTCGAGTTTTGTAACTCGAAATATCATATTCAATAGGCATCTGATTCTATCTAACCTAAAATGATCGGTGGTGACTCCAGGTTTATGGCCACTTTATGGGAGCCATCCGAGACTAGTTGGGTAAGCTATTCGCCAGATGGTCTCTCTCTCTTTCACATTAAGCCTAACCCAAATCTCGACCATGGGATAATTTAAAGGCTTGACCACCACCACCATCATTTATTTTTAAATCGAGTGCACTATGCCCTTCGGATCATCCAAAGTTTTAAAGGCTGGGTACGTAGCGACAAATTGGCAACTCCGTTGGGGACCAAACTAGAGAATTAGGCCTATAACTAGCTATTGCTCACTCGGTTCTTGGTTTTTTGGTCTCCATAATTATTTAGATATAATTCTCTTTTATTTTTGCCTACTAATCTCTATTATTTATGTTTTTGTCCTATGATTGTTAGGGATTATTTGTGCTGATTAAATGTTAATTTAAATAAATATGGCAATGTAGGAGTAAAACAAAAAGGTTTGATTATTTCCCCACACACACCGTGCACTTGCATTTGCACTAGATTCCTACCAAACACCATGGTGTAGTTAGTATCCTAATTATTAGGAGGAATTAAGCCATCTGCCTTCGTAAGTAACCCTCTGCATAGGCATGGCAAGACCTTCCAAGATGTAAATTACCTATGTCTCTCATGAATACCCCTCTGCAATTGCATAGGGAAACACATCCATCAAATCAAACCTGTTTCACTAAACTCGCGATGGGCTTGGGATCAAGGTGCCTCAACTATTCTTACTGGATGGAAGAGTGATTCGGATACCAAAATAAGCTTAAACTTAAACCCATATAGTGAACCTTATGAGCTAAACCATGTTAAACCATACCGGATGCTGCTAGAATAACTCGAAGAGTAGGATCACTTGAGGAAACATTTCTTACCTTTACTCTTATATAACATGGTTATATGGGCGATGATGGCTGAACATTGTCACCTGTGTTTGTCATTTTTATTATCATGATCATTCCTTTGGGATATGCCGTTATGTTCGATGGTGAATCCTCATTAATAAGTGGGTAAGGATAAGCAAATGCCATTACCTGCAATGCCATTTTAAAATGGTTATATCTGACTGAAATAAGTTATCGTGCTGCCCGAATGATGGTTAGCATGCACTTAACATAGATGGTGATGAGCGAATGTCACTATTTAAATGATCAGTCTTAGTCTTTGTACGGTATCATGTTACTTCATGAAGAGATAATTTTTATGTGGATACATTGGTATACTGCCCGTTTAATACCTTAACATTCAGGATCATCATGTCTGCCCCTAGACATCGTACCACCTATTCTCGGGGAAAATTTTATGGTACGCTTCTATTGCTATTCCTTATTTTCTTTATCTTTTGCCTATTATTTCGTATTGGTTACTAACTTGTTCCTTTTTTGCTTCTCTTTTTCACTATGCATCATTTCATCATAATCACCATCACCATGGATTAATTGGTTAATGGTTTAGTGTTCATCAAGGGGTGTTTGTCATGGTGCAACAGTCCACTTCAGAGCTAAAGCCCTTTGAGGAAATTCGAGCATGGTCAGAACGCCAACAGCGTGAAGATGAAGATGTCCTTAAACCATGGTATGTCTCAATGGTGCATGAAAGGATCAAGATAAGGTACTGTCAAAATGATTGACATGATCTGAAGACTATATGGACCAATTGGAACAATTCCAAAAGGGAATTATTTACTAAGAGATACAAAGATATTGCTCTTCTGCTCTAAGTTCATTTAGATGTCAGTTTGTTGCAAGTAGCCCTTTAGTTTTAAAATCCAAATGCCGATGTTTCACTTTCAATCATGAAGATTTGGTCCCCCACGGTTGATGAATACACTACATTACTCAAAATTAAGAGAGTGAAGGTTGATAGAATCTATTGCAAAGCGTTGAACCCTCTAACCTTCAAAAAAAGATTAGCTCAAATCCTTGGGGCAACAAAGTCTTGGATTGAGAGTCATTTCAAAACAAAGGGGAACAGTGAATGCATCTTATGGCTAGTTTGAAAGAAGCGATGGTGAGTACAACTAACATCCCAAAAATCCAAGATATCTACGCTTTAACGATATATGGTCTAGTTATATTCTTAAAGACATTAGGTTATGTTAAAGCTACAATAGCAAATGTCTTTTTTCATTTGTGCTAAAACATCAATCCCGCACCAGCCATCAGTACCGAAACTATTCAAGCTCTTAACTTTTGTAAGAAAATTAGTGTAGGCCGATTCATCGAATATGTACCATTCCTTCACATTTGGCTTGTCAACCATTTTGGCCCTGAAAAAAGTAGGATGTTGTATTGGTTCTTACCCAACTTTAGCCATATCTCTAAGGTACGTGAGAAGGAATGGCCTTAAAACAAATCTAAAGAGTAATAGGTCTAAAAATTTCAAAACTTGAAAAGGGAGAAGGTAACATGGAAGGCCTTTTACTTTTTCCCACAAACGATCATATATCGATTATAGTTATGTGCTGCTTATTGGATTATGAGGAAGCACTAGCTATGCACCTTATTTAGTTTTTTGACAATTCTAGTGCCATCAATTCATCCCTTTCATCCAAGACCTAGAGTTATGGGCTTTCGACTATGGTGAGCCCGCTTATAGGTCAAAAGTCTAGCTAGCCTTTTATGCTTGGAAACAAACCCACTGCATAGAGAGATATTGAAGAAGGAGTAGTATGACCTTAGGACATTATAAATGAAGGATCCATTGCATTAATAATGCCCTACCTTTGTCTGGTATTGGGACATCACAAATATCAGTTGATGAATTTCCCTCTAAGATTAAATTGCTCAAGCGAGAGCTCAAAAAAGAAAATACGACTTTTGCCAACTAGATTACTTGATTAAAGGAGAAAAATAGTCAATTGAAAATGGACCTCAACCTCCAGGATGACGGTTGAATAGGGCTGTCAAGGAAAAAATCACCTCAAGAAGGATCTTGAGGTTTGAAGAAAGATTATGTGGCCCTTAACAAGGCAAGCAAGTTTTAAAGACCTAGAAAATCATCGGTTGAGGGAAGGACATAAATTACTACTCTTGAGAAGGAACTAAATTAATGGAGAGAAGCAGCTAGGGTCAATAAAGAAAGGCTTGTTAGAACCCAAACTTTTACATCAACCTACTCAAGAAAGAATGAACATTTAGAAGCTTAAGTCTAGAATTTGAGAGCAAACCAGGCTGAAAATGGAGCTCTGGCATTCATAATTCAAGATTTAAAGCAATCCCTTCAAGCTCACCAAGACCAAGTCAATGCATTGGTGAGAGCCTTCGAATAGCAAAAGCAAGAATGGCTTCAAGTGGTTGATCATGCATACCAAAACTATTAGGACCATCACCATCATCTCACAGAGCAAATTTAGGTAGCTCAGTTGGAGGTTGAGAACATGATGGATGTAGCCCGATCCCTGACATGAGATATCTTACCCATTGGAACCCATGAGCAAGATTTGTTATATTTCTTGGACCATGTAATCAAGTAATGTAACCGTGTCAGTCATTTTTGAATGTAATCATATGTAATCGAGACATTTTGTTGCTTTAATGAAAGATGCTATTGATGGGGCTGCCCTTTAATCCAATTATCCTTTTTGCATTTGCATGACTACCCTAATTCTTGTACTATTTTATTCATTCATTTATCTTCACGATCACTTATTCACTCCCATTGCATTAAACATGTGGATGAACATATTGTAAAGGCCTAATCTAGTAATAATTTAAGGTGAAGATGCTTTAAAACATAGACCCTACATTTCATCATCGGTACAACACTCATAATGAAAAGTGATGGAAAACGATCACCAGGCTTGCATCAAAAGACTCGAAGTCATGTATAGAGAATCTCAACAACAATCGCTTTTCAAAAATTAGGAACTTGAAACTCAGATTGCCTAACTAACCAAGCTATTGTCTAATGCATTGAAGGAAAAAAATAGACAAGCATAGTTGAGGTGGGAAAAGAACCCGTCAATCCTGAAAGCAATTTGAATGGTGGTACTGAAGCTATCAATGCTCAAGAAACGCCATTGCATGGGCAGTATCCTTTGGCAGCAAGCATCCAATCGACCCATCCATTCATTTACATCAATCCTGCAATAGAATCCCATTTGATTCAAGGATTTCAAAGCGTGAGCTCTTCACCGACAAGGCCTATAGTCCCAGAACTTGATAAGCAAATGGAACAAGAGAAAGCAAAGAGGCCCTCAGAAAATGATTAAGACTTAAACAAGTATCAGTCACTGGAGAAGCACCTTTGAACTATCAAAGAAAGTAACAAATTTAGAATAATGACATAAAATCATTGAGGCTGGTTTCGAATCTTGTTATCCAGCCCAAGTTTAGAGCATCTGATTTTGAAAATTACAATGGGACTACTGACCCCACAGCTCATCTTTATATATATTATTGTAAAATGGCTACGGCAGTCCCCGATGGCATAAAGGGCTTGATCCTGTAAGAATTCAAACATAGATAGATTTGGCATGTGCATTCCTTAAATAGCATAAGCATATGTTTAATTAGGCTCTGAATTACCTATCCCTCATGAACATGGAGAAGAAATCTTTTGAGATCTTTAGGCAATATACTCAGAGATGGAAAAAAAAGGTAGCTCAAGTTCATCCCCTACTAATTGAAAAAGAAATGATGGTCATGTTTGTTGGCACCCTATGAGCTCCTTACTATGAAAGGCTAGTAGGAAGTGCCAAGAAAAATTTTGTCAATATGGTTATATCAGGTGAAATGATTAAGAATGCCATCAAAAGTAGCAAGATTGGTCAAAAAATAGTAACTAAGGGTAAGGAGAAAGAGATAAACATTATTGGCGAAAATCATGCCAGGTTTAATCAAAGTCTACATCCAGCACAATCTGTGTACCTCTCGAACATGTTGAATACGGGTCTTGATCCTTGCTCCCCTATAATACAATCAATTTATATAGCCAGATTTGCACCAGCAATGAGCTTTGTGCCATATCCTACTCAAAATGCGACCCAAAGTGCACAACCTTGCAACATGAATAATGCAAGAGCTCTAAACAATCAACAAACACCCTGAGAAAGAAAACACTTTAAACCACTCTCCTACTCCTATAAAAGGATTTACTCTTGCTTATTGGTAGGTAAACTAGCAGCCCCAGTATTCATAAACCAAAGATCACCACATACCCTACATGGTATAATGGAATGCTTATGTGAATGCCATGCTGGAGTGCGAGGCCATTCCATTGAGAACTGCATTTCATTTAAAAGAAAGGTACAGGGTCTACTAGAAAAATGAGTGATCAAGGTCGAACAAGGGCCTGGACCAAATGTTAGAGCCAATCGACTCCCTAATCATGCCGAACCAAGAATGAATGTGATAATCGAAGGAAAAAGTTTATTGGGTTAAAAAACGCATTAGAGAATCAAAACCCGATGAATAAGGTCTGGCAAGCTTTCATGAAAGCTAGAATAGTAACATGTGATAAAAAAATCAAAAAAGGAATGCCACTGAAACATCTTGCTGCGACTGTGATCAAGGACATGATTTGCAACATTGCCTATCATTCTTAAAAACGATCTAAGGGATGATAGACCAATCCGAGATTAAGTTTTATGAGGAAAGGGATGAACACGTTGATCCATTATTAATGCCACGAATGAAAAGAGACCTACCGATGATCAGATCTCAAGTTACCTATCTCTTATGGGCATGAAAAAAAGAGCTAATGAAAGTTTTAGGTATATGCTTTAAGATAGATGGAAGAGGCTACCTAGATTTATCCTTTATTGAAGGAAAAAAAGATGATTATTAGATTTATTGGCATATTGCAAGCCCTTATTACAAAAAGCTAGTGAAAAGATTCCTAAAGAGCTTTGTGGATTTAGTCGTACTCTGTGGGATGATCGATGAGGCCATAAAAAATGAACCGGGTAGAAAAAATATTTGCAAAGATAATGGGAAAGAAAAAATAAAGGCTAGTTAGCAATCAAAATCTAGCACTGAAGCTGGTTCATCTCAAACTCGTGCTGAGTTAGACCTAAAGAGAATAGTCATTGAAGAAAATTATGAGATCATAGAAAACATAAAAGAAGTTAGAACTCCAATGAATTCAGTTTGATAAATCCTTGTGCAAGCTAAGCTACTCAATATAGTCGAGAAGAATGAAGAAAGAATTGATGACTTCTATGATTTCCATACTATTTACGACCATACTCTTCAAACATTCAAAGAGTTTTACACTATGGTTCAAAAGATGACGAATGAAGGTAGCATCTAATTCTATGATGAAAAGCAAACCCTGCAGACCAAGTCTACAAATACAACAATGTTTGTTAACACTGTAGAAGAAGAAAAGGGCAATCCTCTTTATAGGGTTGGAAGGTCATTTATCTTGTACGATAATCGACCAAGTGTCAAAGCTGCCCCTGTTTAGCCTCCGCCAAAGATGATCATTTAACTTTCATCCCCTTTCCCTTATACAGATGATAAGGCAATTCATTAGAACTATGAAAACAAAACCTTAATCATCAAGGAATCTAGTTAATAAGTAACAAGTGTAGACCTTTCAGGGGTAAGTCACTTAACTCAGAGTGGCAGATCCTATGCCCTAGTAGCATTAAAAAGTGAAACTCAGCAAGAGAATACTACTCTTATTCCTCAAACACCAAAATTTGCTATCAAAAACTTAGATTCAATAGTTTTTAAAGAGCTAGTGAATGAAAAAAAGCTATAGAATTTCTTAAGTTTATTAAACACAGTGAAGACAACATCGTCAATCAGTTGACCAAGCAACCCACTAAGATATATGTGGTCTTAATACTATTAAATTCTGAAGCTAACAGGAAAGCCCTTCTTGAAGTTTTGAATGAGACCTATGTCCCTCCAGGCATTTTCATAGGACAGTTGAATCGATTAGTGAGCAACATCATTGTCAATAATTACATATCTTTCAACGATGATGAAATCTCAAATGGAGGAAGAGGAACCTACAAAGCCCTTCATGTCACCATGTATTGTAAAGGCACTATGTTGCTTAATGTGCTAATCGATAATAAGTCAGCTTTGAATGTAATGCCCAAGTCATTCTTGAACAAGCTACCCATTAACGCATCTTAAAATTAAAATAGTTGTACGACTGTGTGAACATTTGATGAAACATGTCAGAACGTTGTGGGGAACATCACCAATCCATTCTAAATAGGCCCATGTACATATGAAGTTGACTTCTAAATCTGCTGGGGCAATACCATCATCTTTGCACCAAAAGTTGAAATTCATCATCGAGAATAAAGTTGTCAGTATCGGAGGAGAAGAAGATATCATTGCTGCTACCTCAACTAATACTCCATATGTCGAACCTGACAAAGATATCCCAGAATTCTCTTTCCAATCCTTTGAGTTTGTCAATGCTACTTATGTTAAGGAAGGGTTGCCAATGGTTCAGCCCACATATCACAAAGTACTCACATGGGTTTACAGTTGACTATTGCCAAAGATGCCCAAGCTCAAATAAGATTTGGAAAACACCTCTAAAGGATTGCTGAAGCTTAAAAGTTGTTAACCAAATCGACAAAAGAAGGCTAGGATTCAAGCCCAATGTGCAACAAAAAAGAAAACAAGCTTAGAAAAAGCATGAGAAGAGGATGGCTTGTTTGTCAGGATAATACATGGAGGATGAGCCAATGATATTCCCACCACTTCAGGAAAGTTTCTACCTAAGAGGACATGTAAACACTGGCTTCGCTAATGCTATGCTCATATTGAACAAGGCATTCAAGGATGTCTCCATCAATGTGATTGATAAGCCAGAGATGTTAATCACAAGTCTAGAGACTGGTCTGTGCCCTCCAAGATTTGTTTCGAGTGCTTGGACTGAGACTGAGATTCCTATACTATTCAAGTCTGTTTCAAAGGAATGCTATGAACTAAACCTAAATGCTCTTGCCTAAAAGCATTATAGGATCCTTTGTATGGCATCTTTTATTAAGTATTATCAATCAAAATGACTAAGCCTTATGCATTTTATCCTTTATTTTCATAGTTTTTATCAACTTCAGACCTTTCTTTACATATTTTTTCATTTTTATTGTTCTTTTTCATATTTTTAGGTATCCTAATTAAGGTGATGTGAATGTTTATACTAAAACTTCAAAAATCGATTTCGAGTAACCAATCTGTGTTGGTGAGTCAAATCTGAAGAAAATCCTAAAGAGAACCCCATTCCTCTAGACCTATTGAGACTAGTTGAACAGAAAGAAAAATAGATATTACCTCATGAAGAACCCACTAAAACCATAAACCTTGGAACAAAAGAAAATAAGAAAGAAGTCAATATTAGAACTTCTATAAAATCACCAACTCGAGCTGTACTAATAAGTCTCTTTCAAGAATATCGGGATGTGTTTGCCTGGTCCTACCAAGACATGCTTGGATTAGATACCAACATTGTGGTCCATACACTCCTTCTTAAACCAGAGTGCAGGCCTATACAATAAAAGCTAAAAAGGATAAAACCTTACAAGCTTCTAAAGATTAAAGAAGATGTGAAGAAGCAATTTGAAGTAGGATTTCTTGAGGTAGCTAAATATCCTAAATGGGTAGCTAATATAGTCTCAGTTCCTAATAAGGACAGTAAAGTGCAAATTTGTATAGACTATAGGGATCTAAATTGAGCCAGCCCAAAAAATAATTCATTTAGCTCACATAGACACTAGTAGACAATACTACCAAAAATGCACTATTTTCCTTCATAGATGGGTTTTCAAGATATAACCAAATCAAAATGGCAGCTGAAGACATGGAAAAGACCACATTCGTAACCATGTAGGGCAATTTCTGCTACAAAGTGATTCCCTTTCGGGCTCAAGAACATTAGGGTAACTTAACAAAGAGTGATGATAACATTGTTCCATGATCTCATGCATAAGGAAATCAAGGTCTATATGGATGATATGATTGCCAAGTAGCCAAAAGAGAGTGAACATGTGGCTAATTTGTGAAAACTCGTCAAAAGGCTTTGTAAATACTAGCTCAAGCTAAATCCTTTCAAATGTACATTTGGTGTCACATTCGACAAACTATTAGGTTTCATTGTAGGCAAAAAAAGAATACAGGTTGATCCGAATAAGGTTAAGGCCATTCAAAATCTGCCACCACCTCATACTCAAAAGAAAGTTAGAAGTTTCTCGAGAAGACTAAATTACATAGCTTGATTCATATCTTAGTTGACCAACAAGTGTGATTCGATCTTTCAATTGCTTCAAAAATAAAATTTGAAAGAATGGACTCAAAAATGACAAGAAGCTTTTGATAAGGTCAAACATTACCTTTCGAACCCTCAAATACTTTTGCCACCAATGCTTGGCCAGCTGCTAATCCTGTGTCTATCAATTCTAGACAAATCGATGGGCTGTGTATTAGGATAACTAAACTAATAAGGAAAAAAGGAACAGGCTATCTATTACCTGAGCAAGAAGTTTACAGAATATGAAAATAATTATTCATTCATAAGGAAGCTATGTTATGCTTTAGCTTGGACAGCCTAAAGGTTAAGGTAATACATGTTGTACCGCACTACATGGCTAATCGCCAAGCTTGATCCTATTAAGTATTTGTGTAAAGCCCCTGCCTTGTCCGAGAGGTTGGGCAGATAGCAAGTTATGCTTTCTAAGTACAATATTGTGTATGTGAACCAAAAAGCCACCAAAGGTAGTGCAATAACAGCATTTTGGCAAGTCAAGCCACAGATGACCATCAGCTTTTAGACTTTGAGTTTTTTGATGAAGACTTGATATGCATATCTAAAGCAGAGAACACAATCAAGTATGAGTCATTATGGAAAATGTACTTTGATGGAGCTTCAAATATACTGAGGCATGGAATCAGGGAATTCTCATCTTGCCTAAAGAAAACCATTACCCGTTCATAGCCAGATTAAACTTTGACTACAATAATAACATAACTCAATATGAGGCTTGCATCTTGGGACTCCAAGCAACCATTGAAATGGGCATTCAAAAACTGTAAGTGTTAGGAGATTCAGTCTTCATCATTTACTGACTGAAGGGAGAATGGCAAACATGTGATGTTAAACTGATCCATACAGGAATCTAATATCAGAGCCTAAGAAAGAGTTTGATGATATCAGCTTTCAACATCTACCTCGAAAAGATAACCAAATTGCTATCATTTTAGCCACTTTATCATCCATGTTCAAAGTCAATCAAGAATCGAACACTACTTTTATTTAAATGAGCATCTATAAAACCATAGCACATTGTCAGAATTTTAAAGAAGAAAATGACGGTTTGCCATGGTATCATGACATCCTTCAGTACATCAAGGATCAACGGTACCCAAAAGATGCCACCAAAACTAACAGAAGAACCATCAGATGATTAGTTGCAAACTTTATTTTGGATGATAGGATTTTATACAAGAAAGGTTCAGGTCAAATGTTACTCCAATGCATGAATGCCTTCGAAGCCAAAAGAATACTTTAAGAAGTTCATGAAGGAATTTATAGTACGCACATCAATGGACACCAAATGGTAAGACAAGTCATGGATCAGGCTATTATTTGACTTTTGAAAAGGATTGCATTAACTATGCTCGAAATTGTCATAAATGGATTACACGCCTATGCAAAGCAGTAAGACTTCCATGGGTGCTACCCTATTCTCTTTGGTCTACGACATAGAGGCTGTCTTGCCAATCAATGTTGAGATCCCTTTACTTAGGGTCTTGATGGAATCCTAACTTGAAAAAGCTGATGGGTTAAGAACTGATATAAACAACTCAATCTCATTGAAGAGAAAAGAATTAGAGCCATTTATGATAGGTAGTTGTATCAAAAACGGATGATGAAGGCCTATAACAAAAAGGTCTTTCCCTGCAAGTTCTAAGAAAGTGACTTGGTACTTAAACAAACTCTCCTGATCCATAAAGATGCTTGCAAAAAATGGGCCCCAAATTAGGAAGAGCCATACGTGGTGAAATGTGTATTCTATAAAGGAGCCCTAACCTTAATCGAGATGGATGGTAGCGACCTACCCAACCCTATGAATTCTATCTCTATTAAGAAATACTAAGCCTGAAAGGACTTTAGAATTAAAACCTGAAAGGGCATCCTATCAGTCCTTCGCCTACCACTCTTCAAAAAAAAATAAATAAAAAAAATAACAATAATAAAAACAAAAAGAGAGGAAAAAATGAAAACCAACTTAAGTTGAAAACCTGAGAGGGCAGTTTAAGCAACTAGACCTTTTTACCCCATATTCACAACTCTGATCAAGACACCAAGTCATAACCTAACCTATTTGTTATATGTTGACAAAATCACTTCCACACCTGCACTCGGAAGATAGAAACTACCTAGGTTTGAGGCCCCTATCCCACCATAGGGCAATCTAAGGAATCTTCTTATGAGTTGGCCAGCACCAAAAGGATTAATTGCTCAAAAGAAATCTCTAAAAGCACTCAGTGGAGAATTCATGTCATTAGCACCATAACCACTCAACCAAGAAAACTTCTCTTATCTCTTTTGTATTTCAAAATCTTTCACAATCTCATAAGTTTGTCATAACTGGTACCCTATTTCTTTCAATGAAAATACAATTACTTGATTTCTTGTAAAATCTTTTTGTAACCCTACATTCAATGTTGTGTCATGTTTATCATTTAATTGTAATGCTTGATAAACAAATAAAACTGATAATAGGATTTCCTAGCATTACTTGGAATGATAAAACTTTGCAAGAGCTTTGTTTCATGTCTAAAAACTAAGAATGAACTCTTAGGGCCACAACTAGCCTCGCTCTAGGACCCTCACATCTTGAAAATATGTTCAAAACCTCCTCTTAGTAAGTGATCATGGACCTCCCTTACCTTTTAAGGAGGCTCAACCTTAACATTCAAAGCCTCTAGAAATCTATAGCAAGGTTGACAAACCTTGGGCAAAAGGCCACCTTATCAAAGCCAAAGATAGCCAAAATCAACCACTAAATTAGGCTTTTAAAGTCGTTACACTTGCATCATTTAGACAAGCACTTGTATCCCTATACATTATGCAACATTTAACATCTACAAGTACCAGCTATCCCGTATAGAGTTAAATTTATAAGAAACCTAAGGTGCAATTTTTTGATTTCGAAAAACCTCGAAAGGCTTCAAGTAAGTACCTTTGACCCTATGTGCTTATCGAAAATCATCCAAGAGGGGAATCTAAACTTATTTACTTTTAGTTCTCAAAGAGCAGAACACTCTTCCTGACTTACCTTAAGCCCACACGAGTAGGTAGCACCTATCTACCTTAGTCCTCAAAAAGCTGGACGCTTATCAAAGCTGACACGAGCTGATGGCACTTACCAACCTCAATCCTCAAAGAGCAAAATGCTTATTAAAGCCCACACAAGTTGGTGGCACCTGCCTACCTTAGTCATCAAAGAGCAGAACGTTTATCAAAGCCCACACAAGCTAGTGGCACCTACTTACCTTAATCCTCAAAGAGCAAGACATTTAACAAAGCCCACACAAGCTGGTGGCACTTACCTACCTCAATTCTCAAAGAGTAGGACACTTATCAAAGCCCACACAAGTTGGTGGCACTTATCTACCTCAGTCCTCAAAGACCCACACAAGCTGGTGGCACATACCTAGTTCTCAAAGCGTAAGACACTTATCAAAGCCCACAGAAGCTAGTGGCACCTACCTACCTAAGTCTTCAAAGAGCATGACGCTAATCAAAGCCCAAACAAGCTGGTGGTACCTACCTACCTCAGTCCTCAAATAGCAAGATGTTTATCAAAGCCCACACAAGCTGATGGCACCTACTTACCTAAGTCTCTAAAGAGTAGGATGCCTATTAAAAGCCCATATAAGCTGGTGGCACCTGTCTACCTTAGTCCACAAAGAGCTGGACATATTTCCTTACCTACCTAAAAGCCCACACAAGTTGACGGCATTTATTTAAGGTTAAACTCAAAAAATAACCTAGGGAGGTCAAACCCTACAAAACTTATCAAAATTTTCTTTTTTGTAAGTTATTCAACCCCTCTTGATGTGATACTAAATAGGTCTCTACTTCTTTATAGGCACACGAATCCATCATCCCACCTAAACAAAATAATGTCTATTTATCTTTGCCTTGTTCCTAATACTTTGCAACGACTAAAGAAAAGTAGTTGTAGACATCTTATTTCATCTGTTCTGGCATCCAAGCACTTAAGTGAAAGATGATAAAATCAAAAAATAAAAACAAAACTGGGGTATGTCTGCCAAGTGTTGTGTTACCAGGCACTATTAGGCAATACAATGCCTAGGGGTAAACGAATCACATTAAAGAAAAATGTAAAATGAGGCATTAAATGCCATTTTCCATGATGTCATCAGAGTCATTTAAAGTACACAGATTAATTTCCCTCTATTTATGACTAAGTTGAGGTAACTTAGAAAGCCACGGATATGTGCAAGTTATGTTGGTGCACAAGTATTACTACGAGGCTTTACATCACCAAAAACTTGAATTTTCACATGTAGTATCGATACAAGAAGGTTTGGTATCGATACCTAAGATATGGTATCGATACCTAGCATGTTTGTATCGTTACAGACCTTATTGTAGCTAAAGTTGTGACTTTTGGCGAAATGTATTGATATACAAGCATGAGTATCGATACAAATCCATGAAGTATCGATGCAAGCCTCTAAGTCTTGAGACTGGAAACATTTTAAGCTCTTAGTACCGATACACAGCTCATTGTATCGATAGTCATGGATTAAAAGTACCTTGTGTATCGATACAACATGTTTTGTATCGATACATCAAGGTATTTTTGCCCAGTTCGAGCCAATTTTTAGCCTTGAAAAACCTGATTTAAACATGTTTTTGCAAGAAACTATCATAAATCATTGCAAACCTCAACTACAGGCTTATGATCGAATTCAAACAAATTTTGGAGCCCAAACAATCAATGAAAAAGGTTATTTTCATAAGATATATGGTTGTAAGAAGGTATGGCAGGCATATCTCAAGTTGCAGGTTGTCATAGCCTTTCTGCCTCCTTGTTCAACATGGTAAAACCAATAAAAAAGAGAGTCTGCTGAGCATGGTAGCTGGAGATGTCCCTTGGTGTAGGAGGAAAGATAAAAAAGTACCCTTGCATTGTCTTCTAAAAGCAATGGCTGAGCATAAAATAAGCAATTTCCCAGTTATCTAAAAAAAAGACCTTCAGCATTCCTCAAAAAAGCTATCCAACAATCCCAAAAGACTCCATCAATTTTTAAAAATCCTTCAGCAACTTCAGCTCCAAAAACTCATCAAAAACATTATTCCATTACCTTTCACCCTCAACTGACCTATATTCCCGTAGCTCCCTAAAACCACCACCAAAACACCTTAAAAAACTCAACCTTCCACATACTTTCATCCTCAAAACACCCAATCAGCAACTCTGTTACAAGAAAGCTTCTTTCTTTCCCCTTTTTCTGGCTAAATAATAGCAAAAGGAGGGAAGAAACTAAGCTTAAAATCATTACTTTAAAAAAAAGGAAAGTTCAAGCTTTGTTGGTATATTTTCTACCTTGTTCCATACATTTTTTGTTTTGATCATCCATTTCATTTTAGTGAGCCCTTCATGCTGCTATGAGCCTCTTCAGACTCTTATGCATCATTGTTGCCTTGGTTATGGTAGTCTTAGGATCTTGATGACCCTCTTGACACCTTGATGTTGTTGGATATATAAAATCACCATACGTCATTTTTATCATACACAGCCTTTGTTCATGCATTTTTTGTAATGTTCCTTCCATATTCACATATGCATCTCATATTTAAATGGTCACCTTAACATGTCTGATGTATATTCATGCATTTTCTTGTGTTTTAAAGAGTCTTATGAAATTAAAATGCTATCTTGACAACTCCAGCATCCATTCCTTTGTTTAAACATGTTCATATCATCTCCATGCACCTTATTTGTCATCTTCTTGCATTTATGTCACCTATTTTCATATCAAGATGTCATCTCTATAAGTTTGCATGGTTTATCTTTGTTTATCTTTGTATATGCTATATTTTGTTCATGATATCTCCATTAAAATGTTTTGTTGTTTCTTAAAACATGATTTTTATAAAAGCCCCCAAGTTAATTTCATACTACTTCTAATAGATGAAGAATAGCATGGACTTAATGCTTTCATAAAATTGGTATTCCAATCTTAGGGACAAAGCAAACATTTCAACCCTGGATTCATGATAATACAAGTTTAAAGATGTTGTTTTCCAAGCAAACATAACCTTCTTCTAGTCAGAAAATACTAAGCCTTGATCTTGAGTTTAACACCTTCACGGCATGGTTAACGGGTTTTTTCATTGTCCTAAACTACTCTGGGATTATGGAATGAACTTGTGATGCCCACGTCATTCTTTCCCTTGTGTTATGCACATTCGAATTCTATAAATCTAATTTAACACCCAAAAATCCTAGAATATCGAATAATCCCTTTATTTTTGCTTTGGTAGCACTGTAGTCTAGATTTGAAAAATCATTTTCAAACCATAAAATATTTTCTTCAATTTTTATAATATTTTCCCTTAAAGGGCATTAAATAAATTTTTTAACGATGGCTTATTTGTCTTCAGATCATCCCGAGTGAGGAGTTATGATTTATTGAACCTTTGTTATCCAAAACCTTTTGAAACCAATTTGCAACATTCTATTTGGGCCATTTTGGCCGATCAGATGATTTTTAAGGAATTTTTAAATATTTTCCTAAAAAAGCACAAAATTCTTCTTTTGAAAAGGTGTTGTTCATGATCTAACGATTCTGGATAAGGTTGGAATGATTTTTCAAAGTCTATCATGCCTTTTGCCTTGTACATGCTGCCAGTATCAAAATAGACCTAACTTAAAATGATTCCACCTAGAAAGTGATTTTTTAGGATTTTTGGAATATTTTTATATTAAACTTTATCGAGTTACCTTTTCAATGGTACCTTATTTACCCCTAGAAACCTTCAGATGCACCCAAAATAAATTCGAGAATGGAGATGACATGATGTTGTCCCTTATTTTCAACTTAATTTTTGAATCTCCTTTTATCGAGACATTTGAATGTCTTAAAATGCATCCGGTTGGTTTCCCCACAACGCTAGCCCCTTTTAACTCGAATCAAGCTAAAATACAAAAAGAAAAAATTAGTTCATATTTAAATTTTTGCTAGTAGAGATACTCTAACTCTATTGCTTTGAAGGGACACTCTAACCCCAGTTTTAATTAAAAATATAAATTTTCTCTTTATTCCTAAATATTTTTCTAACTCTAATTTTAAGGAAACTCTAACCCCACTATTCTAAGAGGATACTCCAACCTCGTTTTTAATCAAAAACTTAAATTTTCTCTTTATTCCTAAATATTTTCCTAACTCTATCTTTAGGGATACTTCAACCCAACTCTCCGAGAGGATACTCCAACCTCGCTTTACCTCTAAAAAAGAATCCAAAATTTTCTTTCAGATGCCTCAAACTGCTTTGATTAAAATCACCTTTGACCCTCTAAATTACCACTGAATCCAAACTGGTCTCTAAATTTATCATCCAGTTTATTCTTCAATAATCAAAGGCAATTATGAGATACATTTCGTTTATCCCTTCTTTAAACATTCTTTTGTTTGTGATTGCTTGTTCATGATATTATTGTATTTCTCCTTTTCCGTCTTACTAACACGTTTCCTTTTGTAATGATTATCATGCATTCATGTTTAAAATTTGTTTTTCAATAAAATTTACAATTCCATTCTTTCTACAGTAATCTAAAATATTAAAAGAATATTACCATCATTAATTTTATTAGTATAATTTTTTGCATTTATTGATTGAGTTGCCAGTATTTAACTCGAGACACCAAACACAACGCACAACTTAGACAATAGTATAGATTACAACCAATTTACTTTGGAAAGAGGATAATTAACAACTTGAAACATGGATTTATATTCTATCATTTCTAATTTCATATACAAAATTCCTGTACATTTGATCTCTGGATGATATAGAATTTTTCAAAACCATAAACCCTTACAAGGTTTATACCTAGTTATTGTTCATGTTAGTCCTATGTACATATTATAAACGCTAATCCCTTTTAAAAATGCTAACAACTCTGTCCTTTTTGGTATTCCTCAGATTTGAAATTAACTACATGGTGAGTTTCAGTTGATACTTCTTGGAATCAACTTATACACAAGCCATAGGGTTGGTTATTATCCAACTAGAATTTTTACTATCATTACATGTGTATTTAATGCCTTGCATAGAGTGATTTAGTTAGTTTAAGCTTGTAAATGCTTAACTAAGAATACCCCACAATCATCAACACTGTGATACAATGTACAAACAAGTTAAGCCTAAACCCACTATAAATGTACAAGTAAAAAATGAGCTAGAATTGATGTTTAAATAAGGGATTGAAGAGATACTCGTCATTCGATTGCCAATCCAATTGTATGCGTATCTCTTAGTAGTGCTAAACTGCATTTGCAGCAAGATGGTTTCACCCACGTAACAAAGCGAGAAAAAACCTTTGCTATAAATAAGAACATTATAATTTGCGCATTGTTATAATACTTTATCCTAAACGTATAACTTTACATGAAGGTAGTAAAACTTATATATCAATAAAGATTACTAATTGTTTGGGGAATCAAATGTGGTTATTCCTTAAACATGATCTTCTGGAATCAATAATTTATTTCTTAGAAGACACTGTATTAATGTAATAGGCAACCCAATGATTATTTACACATAGCGGCAAGCATAACCAATAAATATATAAAGTATTAAAAACAAATAAGTTATATTGATTTATATATGTAACTCATTTTAGCTTATATGCATTATCATACATACCAATTGAGCTCCTATCATTCCAACATTATATAGTTCAATCGCCAAAAAATTAGCTAAATGAGTTCCACATTATTTGTACTCTTTTGCTTGGGATTGTATTAAGTATGACACCCTACATGCAAAGGTAACTAAATATTAACATCCACTCACTAAAACAACAAACCTTAAATGAAATTTCTCTATTCTATAAACTAATTAACAGGAGAAGACGTGATTCATACTGCAAAATGTGAGGTCGGAATAGCTCAACATGGTAGTGATTTTTTACTAGCATACATTTTCTTTGCATTAATGACTCAAACATACATCTCCACAACTTGAAATATATGCCTATAAACAAATACATTAATCATGAATACATAGAGGTGCACATTAATTATAGTTGTAGAATAGAGAAGTTAAACATACCATGTTACTAACCCAATTAAATTTGGCCAATGATAATGTTTTTATCTTCATTACATTATAACCATGCATTTTATAAAGGGTTTCCCTACAACAAAGACAAATGAAATGGAATGTTCAGTGTCATGGTTTTGTACAATAATTTTTATTATAATCTCATATTTGTACAACAGATATGTTGAACTCACGTCAGAGCTAAGTTTTCATCCAATGCATACTCGACCATCATTATTTCTAGTTTGATTAATCAGCCAAGTGGCCAACTAACTAAATATGGTGATAGAAGTTTGGCAACAAGCCCAACTCTCTGCAAATTCGTGGAGAAATCCTAATTGGTCTGGCTCTTACATCACCATTTTTTTCTTTCTTAACTAGATGCAGTGCTTTTTCCATGAAAATTATGCCATTTTTAATACTCTGAGAATCAAAGAAATAGGACAAACATTTCCTACTAAACTACAATAGGTATCGAATGGTCTATACTAACATGAGGGAGAAGCTTTTGTCTCTCTACTGCTGGTTTTAACATTCTGACAACGTTCATTGTTAACAGTAAGCTTATACTTTATGGGCGAATTAAGCATGGACTGCAAAATCAAACATTTTATAGCCTATGGATCTAGCTGTAAAGGTTCACTTCCTTTGTTATTTTCATTTCTAGGAGGTTCAATGCCAATTAAAACCTACAAACATAATTAGAGAATAATAATGACAACATCTGCAATTACTAGAAATATTTGATTTGCTAGTCTAATGCATAAGTATTTAATTAATGACTAAAAACCAAAGAACTTTGACTAATATGACTACAATAAGTTGCCTGAAACCATAGCTCTTAAACTTTTCCTCCAATTGTAGGCATTTTGTGATAGAATGATCATCCTATCTGGTTATTCCGGGCATTGAATAAGGTATGACAAGTTCGAACGGTATAACCTTATTTAAATAAAGCATCTACATAAATTTTACTATGTTATATCTTCAATTATACCTCACTATGATAAAGTGATATATTGAAATCAGTCGATCAAATTTTGTGATACATGGAGAAATAGTATGTATCCGGTTATATAAGTTTTGCATTTTTGTCCAACATATTTCCTAACATCATCAACTAGGTGCTTTAATTTAAATCCACCCCACTTGTATGCCTTAATTTGTAGTGGATCAAATATGGTCTCTGCTAACTTCGTATTAACCTTTACCTTATCACCTGGCACTAAAACAACTTTTATAATATACAATGCAAACGACCGTTTCCAATCATCTAAATCTGTTACACTACATTATAAATGCTCAACTTTCTATAATGAATTAGAAGGCAATACTCTATTGCACCATACCTTTATCTAATCACTTTCATCTACAGAATCTTTTGTAACTTCTAACCCACTACAAGAAACATTAAACATTAGACCCACATCAGCATCTCTAATTGAGATGACATGTTTGGAACATCTCAATGCATTATTCAAAGTGTCAAAATATTAAAGCAACCATGAACATAATTAGTGAGGTAAAAAGGTTATTCTCCAACTCAATATCCCTTCAAAACTTATCTCTTTAACTGCATTCTCTTTTTTATCATCACTTATAATAACTTTTTTAATTAACCTAACAAAGCTACTCGAATTGCATCTTATGTGTAATTCACCACCGGGTTGCAATTTTGTACGGTATCATATTAGGTACCTATGGCAATTAATATTCCATTAAACCTTATGCTATAAGGAAAAACAATTTTACTGCTACAACTTTCGTTTTATTTTCTAAACTCTTACGATGACTTTAATCCTTGTGTAACTTTGTTTCTTGTTAAACCTGTAAATATTATATTGTTACAAATCTGGACACACACACATATATATATTTAATATATAAAAAAAAAACAGCTAGTAAATTCATTTTATGTATATCCTTATACTCACCATAATCTCAAATATGCAATCAATCCAAGATATGTAGACAATTAACCAATCCTAAATCTGACAAACGAGGAATAAATACACTTAGGTTTCTTCCAGTTTAGCTTATTATTACTAACAAATTGGAGGAGGAAGGGATTAATATTCGCCAACCAATGCACATACAAGTATTTAGGAATGTACATATGACTATAAAACTTACTGTACAAATTACTATAATTGAAAGCACACAGCAATCAAATACTCCTTAAACACTTCTAAGCTCCTATAGAGGACAATGTCTCATGAAAATTCTTTAATCACTTGAACATAATATATATATATATATAAATTATGTATGATTAACAACAACGAGATGTACGTTCCATAAACAGAATGTACATGTCAATATAATTGAATGTACGACTCATAACATATAATGTACATTTCACTCTAACTAAATGTATATTTAACAACAACTCAATGTACGTTGCAACTTAAGAATCCAACAAAACATTTCCAAAATACTTGTGAAATTTGATAATATGTTACATAAAACATCACCAATAGACCATCTCACAATCAAATAACATGGACAACACCCTTTCAAAATAAAAATAGTCCGCCATCTATACATAGTTATTGTCAAAATCCTAATACCAATTCAGTAGCAAATAATAGTACTTTCTATACTAAAACTTATTCCTTAGATCTTTCTACATTAATTAATCTTGTATGCTAGTTCTAACAAATGCAGCTACTACGTTATATATAACCATTGCTAAGGGCATTACAGCAATCAAAGGCAAGACTTCAATAGAAATTGTGTTTGACAGTCACAGTTTTGAGACGGACAGTAGCACTACCTCCTAACACCTTCACTACAATACATAATCATTGCATATAATGCAAACTGCGAATCATTAAACTTAAACATTGAGTGTTCACTTATAACATTCTAAACTATGAATCATCAAACTCAAACATTAAATGCTCATGCAATATTGTTTCCAAGTTTCATAACTACAAATAAATTCCAAAAATAATTCATATGTATTATTTTACAAATTTACCACTATCGATCACAACAGCATACCCCTAAACACATAATGAACATCTATAAATTTATTTTTCAATTTCTTTTACCCAATACACATAAACGTATCAAGAATTTTTTTTGCAATTTCTTTAACCTAATACACATAAACATATCAGTTGTCTTCAATTATATTTCCCCTTTTCAATGTTTTCTTCAACCCAATACATATTAACATATATACTGACAGTTTTATCAATATAATTAGGCAATAAAAGCATCCAACACCTCCAATTACAAATTCCCTTTTTAAAACTTAATGAAAACTCAATATGCCTATCAAGAGAACAATAATTTGCATGTGATAATTTAATTCTGCATTGAAAAGTAACAACATCTTCCTTCGAATATGGCATTCTTTGGATTTATGGAATATGAAACACCAAAATCCATACTAACAAAGTAAACGGTGATGATCAGCAAATAAAGGAAAAAGGGATGAAAAACTATGTGGGTATTTCAGGTAACTAATAGGGAATGGATTTGAACAACGGGAGGAGAGGAAGATGAAA
Organism: Adansonia digitata; assembly: GCA_029448705.1. Taxonomy (NCBI): domain Eukaryota; kingdom Viridiplantae; phylum Streptophyta; class Magnoliopsida; order Malvales; family Malvaceae; genus Adansonia; species Adansonia digitata. The sequence goes on from JAQSVH010000004.1 coordinate 1,049,811, forward strand.
ATGAGCGAGTTCTTTCAAGTTAGGGTCGGAACTTGGTCAAGGAGGGAAAATCAAGATTATGAAGAGTCGGTTCTTTCAAGGTTGGATTATAACTGGATATGGGAGGGAAATTTTCTGATTATGAAAAAGGAATCGATTCTTTGAAGAGCAGAGACAGAAACTAACTAATTGGAGGGAAAATAAGGGAGGAAAAGAGGTTTCCGTTAAGAGTAAATAAGTAATTTTAATTTTCTTATTATTATTTCCAATATTTACTATTTTATTTAATTATTATCTGCTATTTCAATTTTTTCCTTAATTTTCGATTTATTGATTTTTTTTAATTTTCCCAAAAAAAAAAAAAAGGCGATCGTTTGTCGTCGTCGTTGTTGACTTTCTGTTGAGCATGCTTTTCCTTCAACACGACTCCACTGAAAGGGCATGTCTGCCTATCCTTTCTCAACACGTGTTAAACTCAAGCTTTCTCTCGTGCCCATCACGTGCCAATGTCCTAATAGTCGTAAAAAACAAGACGGGTGAAAAATGCAAATCGATGTACAAACTAAAAAAAAAAAAAAAAGAGAAAGACCATGTTTATTTGTCTGTAGGGAGAAGGGAAAGAAAGAGAGGGAGAGCAAAGAAAGGGCCAAAAGAAAATATGGGTAAGATAGTGGAGAAGAAGAAGAAGAAGAAAGGAAGACCTTCTCTTTTAGATCTTCAAAAACGCAACCTTAAAGAACAGCAGCAAAATCAACAGAACACCAAAAGAAATGTTTCTGCCCCTCAAATAACTCTTAATTACGACTCTGCCACTGCTACTCCTCTCCGTCGATCCTCCCGCCGGAATCCCAATAATTCGTCGGCGGATAACGATGACGATGACGACCAAGAAGAAGAGGAGGAAGAAGAATTGGCCGGAAAAAAACGACGCGAGAAGAAGTTGAAGCTGGTTCTCAAGTTGCCTTCCTCCCAGCAAAAATCGCCGGTTAATTCGGAATCTCGGGGCTCCGATTCGAATCTCGAGGACAGTAACGCGGGTTCCATTCACAAGAAGAGGAAAATCAATTCAATCGGGGATGGATCTGGCTTTGCTGGTTCCAAAAAGGTTTAGAAATTTTGAGTTTTTTTTTTTTGGGGAAAAATTAAAACGAAATAAAGTTTCCAACTTTAGGGGTTTTTTTGCATTTTAGTTTTGGGTATTTTAACGGATTTTTGAAAAAAAAAAAAAGCGCCAATTTTGTTTTTCTTTACGGAATTGAAGATTCTTTGAAATTCGGGCCGGAGAGTTGGCGGGGTTTTTCTACAATTTTGAGTAATTTTGGGGAGGGGGTTGACTTATTCCCAGTTGTTTTTTTTTTTTTTTGGAATTTCTGTTTTTGAAATTTTGATGATTCCCTTTTTTATTTTATTTTATTTTTTAAATAAAAGAAAAAGGTTTTGAATTTATTTATTTTGTTAATTGGGCTATTTAGTTACTCACTTACAGATAATAATAATAATAATAATAATAATAATAATAATGATTTTGACTGTGAGAGTTGATTAAAAGTTTAATTTTGTCCTTTCTTTTTTTGGTTCGTGTAATTTGTTTTCACAGTTTTTGTACCTTTATTTTGCCTTTTTTGAGACTTGAAAGTTTGAATGCTATGCTAACACTTCAGGAAATAAAGCTGGTTGCTTGTTCTTTTACTAATTATATTATTATTTTTCATTTTTGTGATTTATTCTCAGGAAGAGAAGTCTGTTTCTGGTGCAAACCCCACAAGTAACACCCAAGGTTTACTTACGATCCAATTCCCATTTACTTAAAAGGCAGTTTTTTTTTTTAAGGGAATTTTAAGTTTTTAATTTATTTATTATGAATCATTGTCAATATGTCAACATGTGTAGGTGGTCAATTGGATTCGGGACCCTCAACCGCTTTACCAGACAAAAAGCTGCTACTATTCATCCTAGACAGGCTTCAAAAGTATTTCAATAAGCTCCCATGATATTTGGTTTGATTTCTTCCGTGTAGCTTTTTGTAGACCAGTTCTCTCAGTTCTGCTGCTTTTGAAATTAAATAATTTCAGGAAGGACACTTATGGCGTATTTTCGGAGCCAGTGGACCCTAAAGAGGTATGATCTGCAAATATAATTGTTGTTATTAAACTTTGTTTTTCTTATCTGGTTTTGTTTTTATGCAGCTGCCAGACTACCATGAAGTTATTGAGCATCCAATGGATTTTGGAAGTATTAGGAAAAAACTTGCTGCTGGTGCTTATGCCAACTTAGAACAGTTTGAGGTTGGTTTACATTTTTGTTATTTTATCTTTTGCCTCCTATCTTCAATCATTTTCCATTATTCTAGCATTTTGCCGGTTATGTTCTCTTCTGCTTAGCTGGATTCCTATATTTCTTGTTTAATTCTGTTAAAATCACCTAGAGGTTATTCTGCACTGGCTTTTTTGAGTTTAGACTTGGTAGATAGGGCAGTTAGAAAGTATGGTGTTACGTTTATCTCTCTATTCCGCTTTCTTTATGTTTCCTGATTTCATAATAGTAGTTATTCCTATAACTTTGAGATCTTGTTAATTGTCAGGTCATGGATGTTGATCTCAACTAATAAGTAATTTGACAATTGAAACATTGCAAAAATGAGTGTCTTGGCTCATTAAATTGCATTATATTGTTACTTTATGATTCTATATAAAAGCCAACATGCATGCTACTTGGATTGCATTCATGGACACGCATATGGATTTCCTGTGCTTGCTAGGAACAATGGTCCCAGCCACTAGCCAAAGTGCTATGTTGGCTTTGAATCCTGCCTTTGCATCCTGCTGGATTCATTGATTCAAAATTTATAAAGCAATTAGCATAACAACGCAACTAGCATAACAACTGGGCTTAACGTGAATCCTGTTTTATGTCTATGATAAATATGTGGTTTGAAGCATAGTTTTAGCCTCTTTTCCCTATTCTACCAATATATTTCTTTGTCTCTCTGCCTCGTGGCTATTATTTGTTCAGTTGGCTTCATTGGTGATAGACACATTTTAGCCCGCTGTAAGATTTTCGTTGCCATATGTGATTTCAGTTGCTATGTCTCTATTTTAGATGACGTCAATATGTATTAGATCTCCATTTAGGAGTAAAGGTCTTCAAAGTGATCCAACTTCAAAGAATACTTTTGATGGTCAATGGAGTTATTGTGGAATGAACTAGAATTTAGGTGCAGCAAACAAAATTCTGTTATTGCTGTGTTTTTTAAATCACTTGATACTATTTGAGATCAAACCTTGCATTTAATGTGTATGCTACATTGTTCACCTCCTTTTGGTGATAAAGAAGTGTGCTTATATGAATCCAAGAAACTTATGGGGGTTTTATTGTTGTTAGTAGCCATTTTCTTAAACTTGTCTCCACTTTTGGTATCATTTCTTTGTTCTCTGAATAGATGCAATGTGTGCAGTGGGACAAAGGAAAAGGATGAAGGGCTGAACATGTTTTTATTTAGTTTTTGTTTTGATGGCCATCTGTTGATGGTGATGTTTGCTGTGATGTTTAGAGATTATGTACAAAACTTGCTCAGCTGAGGGGAAAAAATGAAAAATGTCCTGCAGATATTCAACCTGTTTCATCGTATAAAATGAAACTGTTGTTGAAGCAAATTTAAGACCTTAATTTCCTTATATTTGAGATTTAAAACTTAACTTTTTCTGTATTCTGGATGAAGAGATTATGCTCTTAAGTTATTCTCTTCTCATCTCAAATTGTTGAAAAATTTTAACGGTGTAATCTGGTTGATAAGCCATCCCTGATTGATGCTTTGATTTGTTTCTACAAGAAGTTAAAACTTTGGCATATTTGAATAGATGTTTCCTTTTGTTATCTTGCAGAAAGATGTTTTCCTCGTATGTTCAAATGCAATGCAGTATAATGCACCCGATACTATATATTTTCGACAGGTATGGTCAGGTACCAACTGCTTATATACATTGGAGGTTAACTTTATGTTTTGTCTGAAAACTTAATTTGTTATCAGGCACGATCCATCCAAGAGCTAGCCAAAAAGAACTTTGATAATTTACGGCAAGATAGTGATGATAATGAAGCAGAACCGAAGGTGATAAGGAGAGGTAGACCCCCAAACAAAATTTTCAAGAAGCCACAAGGCAGGCCTTCCTTGGAGTGTGCTGCTTCAGAATTTTCCGCAGATGCCACCCTTGCTACTGGGGCAGAGAACACCATTGGGTCCAATCATGATATGAGGAAAGCACCTCTTGCTTCTGACAAGTCTAATTTTGCAGATTCATCCGCAAAATATTGTGGTTCTCGCAATGATGTTTATACAGGCTCCTTTACTGAAAACAAATCTGAAAGAAGTGATGAAGGTACAGGTCAAACACTCTAGAACTTTCTCCTTTCAGGTTGCTCCCCTTATGGTCCTCTTTAGTTCTCAGCTTTCTTATATGTCCCATGTTTTATGAGAAGCCACTGAAGCTTTTTGCTTTTCTTGCAGTTTCTGTGTATATAATGAAGCACGGAAAAAGGCTTTGTGTGCCGGATGAGAATAGACGTAACACTTATAATCTATTTCATTCATTAGCTGCTGCACGAGAGCCATCTGTGTTGGCTACTTTTGATGGAGAGAGGAAGCAGCTACTGACTGTACGTATCATATAGATCTATTATTATCTTTTAATTCTATTGAGGAGAATGTCGAAGCTCCTTGCTGCAATAAGTTATGTCCACAGTTTGAAACTCTAATGATGAAATAACTTTAAAATATGTCTGGGCCATATAATTTCAGAATTGCATGGTAATAGAGTATGTTACTTATTCTTTTCCCTAGGTGGCAAAAAATGTGTGTTTCTGTTTGTTTGTTAGGGTCTGAGGAAAGCATAAACAGTATAAATGAATGAGGAAAAGCAATGGACTATTTACTTGGCACTTTTCAAGTACATCAAATCTCCCTCTGGGGATTTAGATTGTATTTAAACTGTTCATAGCTTCCCATAGCATGTGCTGCTCTCTCCTTTCTAGTGGACTAGCTGGTGCGGGGGCATCTTAGGTTTGGCCTGACTTTGTTTAACATCTTTCTCTTCATGTGAAGCAGGTGGGAGTTTACTTAGAGAATGGTTACACACGAAGTCTAGCTCGATTTGCTGCGAATCTTGGTCCTGTTGCCTGGAAAATTGCTTCGAAGAAGATAGAAAAGTGTTTACCGGCTGGAGTAAATTTTGGTCCTGGATGGGTTGGGGAAAATGATATCCCAGTGCAGAAACCTTTTATACCACCTTCACTCTCTCTTCCAATAGGCCAGCAGACATCATCATTGCTCTCTGCTGTTCGTCAAGATTCATATTCTGCTACTGCATCTTGTGCCTCGGCAACCAGACAAGATAAGCAATTTGACAGGCCTGAAGCAGATAATTTGTCTGAGAAGCATGTTTCTTCAGTTCAATCCATCTCAGGAGGCCATTTTAGTAAGCCTATACCTGCATCTGGCACTACGTCATCCCTTTTGGCTGCTAAAAGATCTCCTGAAGTAAGGAGTGAAAAGACGGAAGCCTGTGAGAGATCTTCCAATGGAGGTTTTAACACGACAGACATTATTGCAGGAGCAATCAGGCCAAGGCCTCCTTTCCCAATTCGTCAAAGTCCTCAAATTCATCCTGGCATGAATGGATATAATGGTGCTTATGGGTTTAACCTCGCTTCTCAGATGGCGAAACTAACTGGTGCCACCAGGCAGCCTGGGTGCAGTTTCCAATCATCTCAGAGACTTGACACCGTCTCGAGGACTGCAACTAACTTTGTGCATCCAGCAACTGCAAATTTAAATGACCCAAAAATTTCAGAAAATTTATGTACAAAGAATCCCAGCTGTCCCTTACCAAATTCAGGGCGTGAGACAGTGGCAACCCCAAGATCAGGGATTCATCTACAGCAATCGTGGCAAGAATTATCACCACATCAGAAACCGGACTCTAAGTTGTCACCACAACAAAAACCAGAGTCGAGGTTGTCACCGCAACTGAAACCAGATTCAGTTCCACCTGACCTGAATATCAGATTTCAGTCACCTGGATCTCCCAGTTCTAGTCGGGCTGATTCAGCTCAGCCAGATTTGGCATTGCAGCTCTGAGCGTAATTGATGTTATTAATATATTTTTTTTTCTCTTTCAATTAAGTTAACCATAGAATGGTGAGTTTCAGAATTAATGCTCCTGGTGAGGTGACCAAGCAGGTCCAGTTGAATAGGAGCTGGTGAAGCTACAGTGAACTAGTATTGTAAACAAATAGGTTAATCTTTGTACAGGTCAGTGTATCCTAATTCTTAGGCCCAGAAGCAAAATGGTTTCATTTGTAACATTGGAAGCCATGATGTAGCCTTAATTCATTTCTAGATGAAGATGTGTACTTTATATTTAAATTTTTTATGAAGTTTCATAAAGTGGTAGGAAAATTAAAACTTAGTGTAATTTCATGGAGTAATTCTTTGATATGAAATATGTAGTTTAGCCATTGACGAATGTTTCTGAAACTCCATATTATTCGTTTCTACGCCGAAGGAGTTAAATTTAGGACCGAAAATAAACTCCTGGAACTGTTTCTTTGAGAGAAGTTGATGTCCTTTTAGAGTATGGTTGTAAGAACATGCTTGAAACTTGAGGAAGTCCGGACCCAAGAATTGTAAGAACAAAAATGTGAGCTCTGCCTTAAAATTGTTTTTTCTTTTTTGGTGTGGGGGGGGGGGGGGGTGGTTCTTCCTTAACTATAGCCATTAATTATCCTTAAATGGGAAACAGGCTGCATTTGACAATGGACATGAAAGAATACCATGGACAGAACAGAATAATACAGCAAGAGACAATTTTTTGGACCTCCCAAAAAAAAGTAAGACTATAGCAGGTAATAGAGGTAGCAATTGGGTAAGTTTGGGTTTGGTCATTTTGGGTTCAGATTTTTTCGGGTTCGAGTTCATTTGGGTTTAAATAATTTAGGTTTGAGCATATTTTACATTATTTTTTTATTTTATGTTAAATATAATCATTTTAAATAATTTTGAATTCTAAGCCTAAGTTTGAATTTGACCGATCCAGCTCGAAAAATCTTAGTTCGGTTCCATAAGCCTAGTCAGGGCTTCAAAAAAATTTTGAATTCTAAGCT
>JAQSVH010000004.1:1082795-1096896 GCA_029448705.1 Adansonia digitata
AATGGTAGCTCACATTGACGAAAGGATCAAATATGACTCTCACCAATCATGGAATTGAATAGCACAACAGCAGTCAGTAGCTTGGTAAGAAGGGAAGAGAGAGAAGAGAAAGAGGACTAACATCATAAAAATCACAACTTATTAGCTTCATACTGATAAGGCCATAAATTTGGCTAAATAATTAGTTTTTTGTTTAGTAATATTATTGAATTATTTGTGTATAAGCCAAAAAAAAAATGATAGAGAAACACAGAAGACAAAAGGTGCACACCCTCAAAGAACAAATTTATTCATCGGGTTAGCAATTTTCAGTATTTTAAATTTGGAACAGCACAGAAATTCTGGTAATTAAGTGAAAATTCATTATACCAGTCTAGGTTGTATTATTTATAAGAAGAATCGACTTTATTCTTTATACTCGAGCTGCTTCATAAACATTATACCAGTTAGGATTTAAAGCTTGGATTAGGCACATCTACAAATTAATAAGAGGTACTGCTGCCCTTCTTACTAGGGCAAGAAAAAAAAAACTATAGGAATTTAACTGCTGACCTCAACATGAAAGAAAAAGAATTCAAATTTTGATAATGTAGACCTTTACCTTAAAGTGCTCCAAAGGATACTTGACTTCAGACATATTGATTTGATCCTACAATACCATAGTTAACTTACATAAGAACACAACAAAAACTTCTGAAGTCATGGATTTATGGCAAGTTTAGACTTTAGCTCTTGTACATTTCAAGAAGTCAAAAGGAAAACCATATCACCATCATTAGGTATATTAAATTATAAAATGATATTGAGGAAGCCTCAAAAATCATACGAGGCTATAACCATGCATCATTTAGAAAGAACCAATCAAAGCAAAATACTTATAAATTTCTCCATATCAAAAACTTAAAAAAATGGTTTCTTCAATAGAATAGAGTATCATACTTTGAAAAATTCAACAAATTTTGGTATATCTTTAGCAGATTCAACTGAATTCATTTGTCTTCCTTGCCTCTCTGAGATGCTTTGCAAGACTTCCTTTGCACCTGCATCCAAATGGTCCATCAAAAGATTATAGATTAGAGACATCAGTTTAGGCTTCACAAATTCAATGTAAGCAGGTTCATAAAATTATTTAAAATTTAAATCTTATTTAGATTGGACGGATAATGAAATAAGTTAAGCACAACTAATACATATGCAAGTAAATGGCAAAATGTTAAAAGCTTTATTAAGTCTAATATTTTATCTGTTATAGAATATCTAGAAGTAATAGAGCTAAAGGAGCCATAAAAATTAATTAAGAGAGGACGCTTGAAGCTGGATGAGGGGGAAACTCCAGGAGCCGGATGGATCAAAATTAATTCTAATGGCACTTACAGTAAGAATTCACCTACAGTTCACCAGTCTGGTAACTCGTGACGATAATGGTCAGCTGGTGGAGAAAGAAGGCAAATATTACCAAACTGTCATAAAGGTTGAAGCACTGGCACTTAAGGTGGTGAGTATAGCTGAAGAAGCAAGGCTTTTGAGACGGATTTTGAAATTTCATACAAGAACTAGAAAGCAGGCTTGTCCGAGTCTGAATGGAGAATCAAGCATGAGGTAAAAGATACAAAAGTTTGGTTAGGAAAGTTTCCAGAAGTAAAAATTTATCTGCCTTGATAGAAAGCTAACGATAAGCTTTGACATTATCATTTGGAAATAAATTAGAATGGATTTGGGAGGCACACGTTAATTCTCTCTCGGTGCTTGATAGCAGGACTCATGGCTGATCCCCATTTTCAACCTACCTCATTAAAATTCGTCAACTTTTGCTGATCTTTACAGATTTCTTGCTATTTCTCACTCATTCTGATTCTTTTCTTCTTTTAATTCTTATCATGGTTATAGAATCGATTTCTCCTGATGGAAAACCCCCAACTGTTCAACCACTTGATGGATTTATGAACGACAATCTTGCTCAGGAAGTCGTCTGCTCAATTCTGAACAGAAGCAAGGTGATTCGGACATACAGAAGAAGGATTCTGCTCAAGCCTTGGAGATTGGAAGCTCAAGCTCGCTACTGTGGAACAGAACAAGGTGAACCCAGAAGTAACGAAGACTGGAAGAGACTCTTTCTTGAGGATGAGAAGCCTACTAGACTAGATCTCTTTCCTCCCTACTCGAAGGTGGTAAGAGTTAAACCCCGAGGATATGTAATCAGGAAGAGATAACTTGGTGGACCAGCGGCTTGGTGATCTAGTTTATGGGGAAACGGCCAAATTATAGTCAAATGATGGCTACAGCGAACTTACTATGGGTAGGGATGGCGCTATTGAAATAAAACCAGTGTGCCAGGGGTTTTCATATTCAGAGTCTGATCAAAGGAGAGATGTGACTGGATCCTTAGCTCGAGACCATGGCACATTGGCCATAAACCAATCATTGTCCAGCAATGGCTATCTGCAACTCTCAAAAATTTCTTGTTTGGTTAGTCTCAAGAGATATTCTGCTAGTTATTTACCCAGTATGGTTTAAGCTACATAGCCAATGCAATGGGCAAACCATTGTCTATGGATTGAGCAACAACCCACCAAAGGCACCTCGATTCTGCCAAAGTTTGTGCTGAAATGAGTTTGATGAAGAAATCCCAAGCACCACTGAGGTAGAAATGGGGTATAATCACCCAGTTATTATCAAGTTGATGCTGACTAAGAAGCCACAGAAATGCAAGACGTGTAAAGTATCCAGTCACGCCACCAAAAATTGTACTAGCCATGTCCCTCCAAAACCTAGATGGGTACCAAAAAAGAAAGAGAATGATGCTGAGGCAGGATGGCAGGTTATTAATGGGGCTAAAAGGAAAGCTGCAAGTAAACAAAGAAAACAGAGTTACCCATTAGGAACATGTTTGAGGTTATAGCAGATGACTTTGAGAACACAGGTAGAGGGAGAAAAGTGGTAATTAATAAACCAAAAGAGGATATGGTTCAGGCCAAAACTGCAGGGAAGAAGCCACTTGGAGCTACTGACCTTGCACATCCTTAATCTGTCCTACCGGACACATTCGATACTAAAGTTATTGAGATGGCAATAAATGATGAAGTTACTAGAGTGGCATTGCATTCATCCATAAAAGCTCGAGCTGCGGAAGCCAGAGTTTCTTAGATTGTCCAAAAGATTGCCCCAAACAAAAGGGAGGGAAAAAGGGCAAAGAAAACAGTGCCCTATAAATAAGAAGGCAAGGTAGTTCTAGCTCCACCCCTCCACATTGAAGCTAGTAGTTTGGTAACATCAGAGGCTTCAACAATCCTCTTAAACAAAAAGAAGCCTCTAAGTTAGACAAATAAAGTAGACTTAATATGCTTAAATAGAGACTAGAGTGAAGCAGCTTAAGCAATAGCTAGAAAAAGGTTTGCTCAATGGAAAGCCTTCAGTAACTATGAACTTGTAGAGAAGATAGAATATGGGTGCTATGGCTTGACTCCATTGTAGTACAACATATCTGTCAATCAGACCAGGCTATCTCGTCTTATTACAGGTCCCTCAGATAATTTTAGCTTCAATTTCATTCACAGGATGAATCTGGAAACAGAGAGGAGGTTATGGCACTACTTGGAGAACATGGCCCAATCTTAATTCAATTGCTCATGGATTATCATTGGGATTTCAGCATCAACAAAAGCCCAGGTGAGAGCTCAGGCATTGATGGCCATCAAACTATAAATGCTAATATTTAAAACTTGAAAACCTGCATTGCAAACTCAGGCATAAATTATCATCCTTATACAGGTTCGAAACTTACCTGGAAGAACAATAGATCTAAAGGATTCTGAGTAAGAAAATATATAGGGTAATGGTCAATGCCAACTAGACTTCAAACTTCCCAAACTCAACAATGGAATACCTACCTCAAGAAGTTCCCAATCAGAGTGCAGCCTTGATCACTGTGAACGCTCCAGGTTCTTCACCCCCTAGGTCATTCAAGTTCTTCAATTTCTAGACGGATCATGTTGGTTATCATGAAAGTGTGAAAAGAATCAAGGATGCGGAAATTGCACGCAACCCCATGAACAGATTTTGCCAAATGCTTAAAGCCTGAATTAAGGAAATTCAATCAAGATAGTTATAGCCAAATCACAGCCAGAGTTCAGTACAAGTTTGTTGAACTACAGGAAGTTCAAAGCTCCATATACAAGGTGGGGATCATAGTCCTGACATGGTAAAGGGGAAAACAGCCTGCTAACTAGGCAATTGCTCCATCCAAAGCTGAGTAGTCCTTTCACAAACAAGAATCTAAGATACAATGGCTTAAATTGGGTGACCAAAACACTTGCTGTTTTCACAAAGTCACCACTACTAAGAGGTTTTCCAACTCCATTAAGGTACTCCAAGACCCTAGGGTCCGAAGTTGGAAAATTATGAAGCCATCAAAAAGGAGATTATACAATTCAATGAAAGCCTTCTAAGCTCGGCTAATCCTAAGGTTACTGGAGGAACTGTTGCAGAGCTCAAACAGATTTTGAGAAAGGGATTTCAAATAAGCAGCAAGATCTTTTAACAGCTGACATAACCCCTAAAGAGATTAAAACAACTTTTTTTGCTAGGCTTGAACAAGTTCAATGCACGCTTCTTTAAAGAAGCTTGGAGTATATTTGGGTGAAGATGTGACCAAAGCATCTTATATTTCTTCATGTCTAGCGAGATGCCAAAGCATGTACACTCCACAGTAATCACACTAGTCCCTAAAGTTCAAAATCCAATAGACTATAGACCAATCTCATGCTACAACACATTTTACAAGTGCATTGCCAAGCAACTATTAGCAGACTAAAGCAATTGCCTGCCCGGTTTGATTAATGCCAATCAATCAGCCTTTATACAGGGCAGGAAATAGCAAATATCCTAGCCTAGCTTAGGAATTGGTTAAAGGGTACCACCCCAAAAGAATTTCTCCAAGAATGGAAATAAAAATTCACTTGAGGAAAGCCTTTGACTATGTGGACTGAAGATTTTTATTCAACACCCTTCAGCAATAAGTTTCCGAGGAAATTTGGCTAAAGGCTTTCATAACCGCATATTCTTCAGCGGCCATAAATGGAAGCCTGGCAGGAAAGATTACGAGGCTTCTTCCCTGGTAAGAAAGACTCAAGGAAAGGAAAGCCATTTCTCCTTGTCATAGTAATGGATGTCTTATCATCCATTCTTAACAATGAAGCCAATGAAGGAAAGATTAGCTACCACATCATCCACGAAGCTAAGATGTTATGATCTTTACAAATGGTAGGTGTAACTCGATTCAGAGTATATGAAACATTCACAACAATTTTATAAAATCTCAGGGCTCCAACTCAACAACACTAGATCAGAGATCTTGTGTTAACATAGATACTATGCTACTCCAGCTAATCCAACACAAAACTGGATTCAAATCGGGCAACCAACCAGTATGATACTTGGGTATCCCATTCATATCTACCAAGTTAGCAGCAAGTCATTGTGATACCTTATCCAACAAATTTCAAGAAGAATCAATAGTTGGTCCTCTCAAAGACTCTCTTATGCAGAGTGTTTTCAGCTCATCAAATCAGTTCCTTTTAGACTGCATAACTTCTGGTGTACCATGTTGACTCTTCCTCACAAGGTTATTCCCAGGATTGACCAAATGTGCCCTGCATTCTTATGGATGGGCAAGGAGACACACGCAAAAAGGGCAAAGGTTAGTTGGGATACTACTTGTCATCCAAAGGAAGAGGGTGGTCAGGGCTTGAAGAACATGAAGGTGTTGAATATAGCACGCATTTTAAAGCACATATGGAGCCTTTTCAGCAACTCTAGCTTGACCTAGGTAGCTTGGATTAGAGCTTATCACTTAAAGAGGGTTTGTTTCTGGAAGTTGAAGACACCATAACTATGCAGTTGGGAGTGGAGAAGGATTTAAATTTGTGAGAAGTAGCCTATAGCTTACTTATTCTCCCCAACGGCAATGAGGCTATAAGATGGCTATATCCAAAGCAAGAAAATTCTCTACTTTAGACACATGGAATCACCTGAGGGAAAAACAAACTACAGTGCCATGGCATAACCTAGTTTGGTTTCCCTTAAACATGCAAAAATTCTCGTTTATGCCTAGCTAGCCATACTTGATTGACTTAACACCTTAAGCAGGTTGAAATCCTATTGTTTAGTTCAGTCCTCTTCATGCCTGCTATGCTTAGATGGGGAGGAAGAGAAGGACCATTTGTTTTCTTCCTGTACATGTTCTTTACAAGTCTAGCAAAAAGTCTTCAAGAAAACAAGAGCACTATGAATTGGCAAGATGACCTCCACTAGGCAACTTCTCATTATAGGAGATAATCATTCAAATCCATCTTATTTAGGTTTGCCTGGACTGCAACCATTTATCACTTATGGAGGTGAAGGAATTCATGGATGCACTAAGGAAAGGTAAGCACACCAATGGAAGTATTTCAACTAATTGTGGATGTTATTAAAGCTCAGTTTTGCTCTATTTTTAATTTTGTTAGCAATGAAGTAGATAGACAACTTTGCACACAGTGGAGGATAAGCTAATTTTTAAACCTATAAAGCTTAATCCTTTATAATTGTTGCAGCAAATTCTCTACTTCTTTTTGGATTTTTGAATGAAACATTCTATTATCCAAGAAAAAAAATGGTTGCTTATAAGGTTGTTGTCCAATTAAGAAGGGGGATCCTCTCAAATTGCAGCAGTGCACCCCATCCTCCTTACTATCCATTCTGGACAAGGATGGTTCACCTGCTCCTTGAATTCTTGTAGTCTTTTAGGATTGAATAGAGCAGCGTATGCTTTCTCACTTTGCATTCTATTAGTTATGTATCAGACCTAGGAACATTGCAGTAATCACTGTTATCAATAAATTCTTCCGTTGGCCAAAATAAATTATCTAAATATACTAAAATATTCATGGAAATCCAGTGAACATGATAGTAATAAATAGATGATAATTTTTTTTCTGACATGGAAAACAGATGACTCTTTAAACTGGATCAGATGCAATTTTTCTTGTCCTTGTCCCAAATCTAATAAAACCATCCTCAAGGGGCAAAGCATGTGACATTCTTGTTTTTGGCAAGGATCAAACTCAATTTGGAATGAAAGCGAGTCAATGTATTTATATAACAATGTCAGTAAAAGCAACACAAAGGTAAGCTTATATATATGCTCCCTTTCATCCCAAATAACCATCATATACTAACGGATAGTACAAAAACAAGTGTCAAATCGTGAATATCAATACAACAAACTTGTACCATTTTGCAATATTATATTTAACAAAGAAAACAATGAATGACCTCTCTTTATTTCAAATATTAGACAGAATATGGAATTATAATCATAAAAAAAAGGACGTTACCATGCAACGTGACCACATGAAGCTGAAATTGGGCATAGGGGCTACAAGATTACAGCTTATACTTTATCTGAATATGTGGCCCAAACAGGCACAAATTTCAAAACTATCATTCTATAACATGAAATCCCACACCGAATTAGTTATTTGTTCATAACTTTTCGATGAATTTCAACCTTACTAGGCACATCATAACCGTAATGCATAATATGAAAAAGCAAACCTTTATCCATAAGGCCAAGTCCTATTTTTGATTGGTAAATGGCTCTCATTGACAGAACAATCTTTGCATCAATTATTTCTTCTACCAGCCTCTTTGTCTTTCGATCACAAACCTAGAGCAAACAAAGTATTAAAGAAAGATAAAATGAAAAACATCTTTTGGAAATACTGATGTGATTCAATAGCACCAAGAAACCAACAAAAACTAGCAATCAAGAACGAGAATTTTTAGAAGAAAAATAAAACCAAGAAAATGTACCAAAATATGCGAAGCACTTGACCCAGAGTTCAAACCAACATCGTATGATGAAAAATGGGCCCATTCACTCAGTTTGAACATCCACCTACAAAATTACAATTTCAACTTACCATTTATGCCATGGCAATGAAGTTCAATGATTACACCAAGAACTTTCAAGATAATATTACAAAATCAAAAAGTTGAAGGATAAATATACTCACCCATATGAAGCCTGTTTCTCAGTCAAGAACCCTCCTGTCATGACCTGGTTACCAGTGCCTTCGTCGAAACACAAAGTCAAATGAATCATAGTGTTCAGCTTATCACTGACTTCAAATATCTCACCACAAACAGGGCAGCAATTCACAATCGGCTCTCTGCAATACAGGAATATAGTAAACAAAAAAGAACTAGCAGTATTTCATAACATGTTTCTGGAGAAATTTGCTAGATAAATGCAAAAGACAATGTAGAAGACAAAGTACTTATAAGGCCGTCACCTTTTCTCACCATTTATGCTGACCTACCAGAGATGTGCGAGCAGGATATAAAGCAATGGATATAATTATTTCAGTCTTTGCCAATGAAGATAAGATGCAAATGGTAGTTTTTCCACCACAAACCAACTTGAAAACATACATTGGCTGAACTTTGACTCTTTTACTAAATATAAACCAGAACCTATTATATCTACCATGAGTGGCTTCATATTAACATGGAAGCTTGGCGAAAGCTAAGGTCAGCAATCAAATCAGGGCAGAGTCCAAAATTTGCTCAAGGTGGGAGCTTGAATTTAGATGGGTGTTTCATTAATCCCACTACCCTGATTATAAATTCACCCAGGATGATAAGATATCATAATCAAATAAGAAAGCAACATGCGCGATTGTGAACATCTTAGTAACCATACAGAAAATAAAAGGCATATTCAGATATCCGTGTAAAGCTTAGAGTAGTAACCATCTTTGATATGTAGGCCTCAAACTAAGAAACTTATTGACTACACCTAACAATGTGGAAATGCAGCAGAAATAGATAAAAACACAAATAATGGTGACATCAAGACTACACCTAATGTCTTAACCTACAAAGATTTAGCATCATGGAAGGTAGCATAGAAGAGACTTGAGAACAGTAATATTAATTTAGAGAAACTTCTCAAGGTTTTCTTCACAGAAAAGAGTGTACAAATAGGAAAAAATAAATACATAAATAACCTCCTGATTGAATGCAAGATGTGGATGACACAACGCATAAACAACTGTAACAATAAAAGCAAAATAGTTTATGATGTCAAATAAAATACCTCAATATCATGCATAATTTAACTTATACTAGATACATTACTTTTCTTGTTGAAGAGCAAGAAGTTCAGCCAACTCATCCATGCTCACAACACTGTCCCCATTTTTATCAGCGGCTTTGAAAAGCTCCTCTTTCTAGAAAACAAGTGCAGAGATAAGGTCAAGAAAATGAAGTTCCATGAAAACTTAATAACATATTGTATCGTTAAGACTTGATGGTCTAAATAGAAAATTTTGAATATATAATTCCAGAACGATAAACCACAGATCGTATAAAGGTACAGACAATTTACCCCACCCCCCAAAAAAAAAGGGAGAGAGGGGCACATAAGGAATTTGAAACAATGACAAGCAGACAAATTTCTTGAGAACAAATTGTCAATTGCGTTATTTGGATTTAGGTAGGAGGGGAAATTTTTATAGAAAAACAATCAGATGCACAGAAACTTATGGAGGATACAGACTGCAAAAAAGACAAATCAAGCTTTCAGCTTTTAAGCTCCATAATCTTTGGGTTTAACTTAAAAGATTGCCATGATGATTAGATATAACAATCTAAAATTTGGAACTCTGCAAATATGCATCTCTAAAAAATTAAATAGGAAGACCCATCTTGTCAAGGAAAATTCATTGCAACAACACATAAAAGACATAGACGTGCAAATAACCACTTAAGCTCAAACCTTGCTAGTTGCCACATTATTTCCAAAAGCATTAATTAAGTCGGAAAACTCAGAGAGCGAAAGCTTTCCATCTTCATTGTAGTCCTGAATACAAATAACAGCCGCATTTTAATACACGAACTAGAAAGTTGCAAGAAATGTCCAAGATATATCTTTTCATAAGAAGTAAATGCAATATCTCCAACATTTTTAACTACATACATGGAAAAGGAAAACAAACCATTCTCATTTGAATTCAAAATTAGATCAGAACAAGAGCAAACTGACTTGCAACCATTAGGATTTTATTTTCTTGTTTTAAAAGCCACGTTTAGCTACACTT
Source organism: Adansonia digitata (assembly GCA_029448705.1). Lineage (NCBI taxonomy): Eukaryota > Viridiplantae > Streptophyta > Magnoliopsida > Malvales > Malvaceae > Adansonia > Adansonia digitata. The sequence continues at coordinate 1,092,938 of JAQSVH010000004.1, forward strand.
ATACCAGTTGAGTTTTGCTTAAACCAATGACTAACAAGCTTACAATGTGGTGAACAACCAGAAGAACTATAGGAAAAAGGAAAAGGAAATTAGAAGAAATTGGATGTAAGGGTGTTACCGTTGTATTATAGCACCACACTATAATCCTATGATTAGTAGCATCTTCCTTTTTCCCTTTCTCACCTCAAACTACTGATCTTGCACACCAAATAAATCCAACAATGAAAAATCTACGGCAAATTTATTGCAAATCTTACACACAACTAAACCCATGACATCACATTCATGTTTTTTCTAACCTATCCTTTATACAAATGCAGTAATAATATCTCAGATACACAATTTCATAGCTACAAGAAAATCATCCATGACTACAGCAAGACCTAACATTTTTTGCGGTAATCTGTATGAGTAAATAAAAAGTGGAATTCAAAGGGATCATTAATAACAACTTACCACTATTGATAAGATTCGTCTTGCAAAATGTTTCTCTGATTCAATTGGATCCTGACAATTTTTCCAACTAGATGTTAGAAACAATTACCATAGTCCCAATCAACTTAGAGAATTGTTTCTTACATACTGCACACCTCAACATTACAGGAAAGACTGACACGACCAACAACTACGTCAGATGATACAGGATCAAGCAGGTCAAATGTATCAAAGTCAGAATCTGAGTCCTGAAATGAAGAGTTTTATGCAATGAGTTTACCCTGAACAGCAATATGCAAAAAGATGTTCAATGAGAAACACTACTCACCTGTGTTAGATAGTCAAGTAGATTGATATCACAATACCCTATGAGATTATTCTTTGATAATCTGTTCGTCTGTGCACAAATGGACATAGTGACAGATTGAGCACAAGATATGAAAAGGGAAAATAAAGTTTAGTAAAACAAATGATAATTCACTTTCAGCTTGTTGCAAACACCTCAAATACAGAAATTCTGGCAACACGAGGTCCATTTCTTTCCAAAAGAAGTTTCCTCTCCTGTTAAAAGGCATGAAATAATGTTGGTAGCTGACAGATCAATATTACATAACTGGGAACATCAATTCAATGCTATAACTTTCATAAAATAGATTAGCAGCTTTGCACAACTGCCAGCAGCAACATCAACAGGTCAGATGGGAAATACAACTAGAGAAAAAAAAAATAAAAGCTAAAACTAGTGAACACTGTACAATATTCCATTAACACCACAATTTGCTTATACCAGTAAAGAAGTAAAGTCGAAAAGCCTGTGAACGTCACTAAGGTTTAGAGCACCTCCAAATGTAAAGAGAAGGCCACAGCATATTTTCATTTCAATAAAATGAGGAAACAATCCAGCTCCATTTTACTAATTAAATATAGTAAATTGGTAAAAACAAAAGGAAAAATGTATATCAAATGATAATGAATATTTGTAGCTCATTCCCCAAAAATGTGCAAATTTGATAGATAAAAAATTTCGTTTTTTTTCTTTTTTTTTCCAAAATGCTGAATATCCATTAGCACAGATTCAGTTCCCTGCAAACAGCCGGCACACCGTATCAGAATTATCAAATCTTCAACATGCTCGCTATCTAACTTTACTGAAACTAAATATCACTTTTCAAATAGCTCTACAAATTTTACAAATTGGTACTAAATGGAGTATTCAAATCCAAAAAGACCACAAGAAGTATAAAATTATAAGTCTATAGTTCGAAGTACTCACACAGTTCCAGATAGGTTTGTCTGTCCTGCACCACCAAAGAAACAAAAAATGTTAAATGCATAAAACATGAAATAAAATGTCAAGCCCTAAAAATGTAAAAACATGTATCATTAAAGCTATCGCAGATTGATAGGAAATTATTTTCGTCCAACAGTAATCCATAATCGATAAACATAGGCACCGTATTAAGGACTAAACTGCAAAATAGGACCAAAATAGTGAGTAAGAATTAAAAAAAAAAAAAAACCAGGACTATCTTTTCGGTACGCAATAAGAATTATTTACAATGCTTAACTCATTAGAAATTTTTGTTCGAAACGTTTGCTCCCCAAATGAAACACACGCCATCCACTTGTCCTTAAACTTCATCTCCGCCTACAACCAAAGAAAAAGAGAGAGAAAATTAAAGAAAATAAAAAGAATCGAAGAAACTAGTACTAAAGAGTAAAGAGACGGTGAATTAACAATACGTTAATGAGAGTAAGGAGAGCAATGCCAGCGAAATCCTCGGCGGCATGGAGTTTGTTATGAGAAGAAGAGGCGCGTGTACGGCGGTGATGAGGGCGATGGAGATGCAGTTTCTGCTTCAACCGGGAGATGCGCGAGGGCTTAGTATCGGCATCCGAAGAAGAAGAAGAAGAAGAGTCGTCCTCCTTTGAGCTCCCGTGCCCCATACTTGACTCTGAAAGTTCGTTTCGTTTCCTCCGGCGTTTTGCTTTTTTTTTTTTTTTAAATTTATATTCTGGCTACTAAAATTGGAAGAGAAGGATTGGAGCGTTGAATATCCAGTATCCACGTAAAGTGGAGAAGTCAGAGGAGAGGATATTTCCTTGTGATGGCCTGGTATCATCCCCCTGCCCCTGCAAAGGAAAGTGGAAAGAATTATTAAAGGAAACTTCGTCGTTTAACAGGGTAGTGGTGGTCCCAATCGATTTGGTGAGCGCTTGCAAATGGGACCTTTTTGTCCTTTTATAAGGCACGTGAGCCCAGGCAACACCTGTAAGTCAAATCATCTTTTAGGCCGAACTTAACCACCAGCCCACTGAGCCCTGGCAAGGATAACAGGTGGGAAAAGGGGACAAAGTAAAAGAAAGAAAGCTGTTGCTACCTTTGGTCAACGGGTAATTTCTAAATATCATCAGTAATTTTGGACGAAATTTCAAATTAGCGTTAATTGTAAAATTAACCCGTCTATTATATTAGCTCAAATAGATATTTTAATTTTGATTTCGTTATAGCCTTAACCCTATTTTTGACATCAAAGCTCACATAGTAATTTTTATCAATCACAATATGCCACGTGTATAAACAAAAGCAACATTAGCAAAAAATAAAAAACTAATTTTCAAATTCAAAAAAAAGAAAAAATCAAAGTAATAAAAAATTTTGAAAAAATAAAATAAAAACTCAAAAAATATAAAAATCAATAAAATCAAAATCAAAAATAAAAAATTATTAAAAATTTAAAAAATATAAAATTAAAAACAAAAAGCATCTAAAAATTCAAAAAATTATTAAAATAAACTTAAAAATTTTTAAATATATAAATAAAATAAAAAAATGAAAATGAAACTATATAATTAAATTTTAAAAAAATTAAAACAACGAAGAGAGAGAAAGGGAGACGAAAGGAAGAAGGAAGGGAGAGGAAAGAAATGAGGGAAGGAAAGAGAGAGAAAAGGGAGCCGAAGGGAAGGGAAGGGTTGGTCAACCGTCGATCGCCTAGGTTCGACCAAATTGGCAGCTGTCTAACCAGTGGAAAAGCAAATCGGGGAAGAGAAAAGGAAAAGGAAAGGGAAAGAGAAAGAGAAAGAAAAAAGGAAACTGGGATAGGGAGAGGGAGAGGGCTAATTTCGGCACTAGTCGACCATAATCGACCGATCCAAGGCAGACTGGTGCTAGATTTGCTCGAAGCCAACTAGGCTGTGGATGGCCAACTCTGAAATTAGCCCTTTCCCCTATTTTTTTCTCTTTTTCCCTATTTTTTCTCTCCCCCATTTCCCCTTTACCTATTCAGACAGCTATCGATCTAGCTGAACCAAGGTCGACCATAGTTAACCAGCCCTCCCCATCCCTCAATCTTCTCTCTTCCCCTCCCTCTCCTATCCTCTCCTTTCTCTTCTTCCTTTGTCTTTTTTTTTTAGATTTAATTTTTTTTATAATTTTTATTTTTATTATTTTTTAAATATTTTTAGGGTTTTTTGAATTTTTATTACTTTTTGAAATTTTATAAATATTTTCAAAATTTTTA
>JAQSVH010000004.1:1113190-1124381 GCA_029448705.1 Adansonia digitata
GACTAATCAATGCTTATTTAAATTTCTTCAAGTAATTTCAGTTAAATCATAGCATCACACAAATATACTTAAGTATATGACACATTTTTTTCTTCAACTTGGGGAAAAACTTCTCTTCACCGAATTTTGAGATAAAGTTTCTTTTTTGAGCAAAACCTATCTCTATCGGCCTTTTATTTTTAGTACAAAAAAAAATGTCAAGGACCGGCCTTTTCTGCCTTTTTCTCATATCATTTTCAGTTCGTAATCTCAAGTTGCAACTTTCTAGTTTCACCAACCAAGCAAATGGGCGGCATTGAATGTCCACATTTGGTGCAAAAGCCACACCTTCATGTTGAGGCAGAGCGAACCGGTTGCAAAGTATAGTAATATTTGTTTTCACTCCACTAATATTTGTTTTCACATGGATTAAGCCAAAACATGAGTACTTCCTGTGATTGGGTCAACAAGTATTCATTTGCTTTAGATAGGAAACTTTGCTACTTTGCTCAGCAATAAATACAAAGTCATTTTTTCTTGTTTGAAGAGTCTTAAGACTTAAACCAAAATTGGCTAATGCAAAGTTTCTATTTTTGTTCTGATTTCAAAAAGCAGGAGTTACATCATTCAGTATAGACCTTGAGAGCAAGAGGGTGACGGTTATGGGGCATGTATCGCCAGTGGGAGTCCTGGAGAGCATTTCAAAGGTGAAAAAGGCGGAGTTCTGGCCTTGTTGAACCGGGAGCCTTTGCTGTTGTTAATACTTGAAAAGGGTAAAAGAAGTGGGTCTTACAATGTAACGAAGTTGCAAAAAGAAACCTCAGCTCAGATGATTGTTGCCTTTTTATCTTAGAATTGGGTCAAATCTTTAAATTTTAGTGGTCCTCACAGCTTGACAGTCCTCACCCAAAATAAAAGAGGGACTGATGGAGTAAGTATGGGCTTCGCAGTGTCTGCAAATTGTAAGGTGGAGTGAGTGGTATCTATACGGATGTTCTATGTTCTCACAATGAATATTATTATTATTATTATTATTATTATGGGCTATGACAATTTATATTAACATGATGATATATTCGGGAATTCATTTACTGTATAATTTTATGCAAATTAGTTTTTATAAAAAAAAAAAACCTAAACACACTAATTTTATACGTTCTAAAGTAAGGTAAAATAGTAAAATTAATAAAAGAAGTAATGAGAAAATGTTAAAATTATAAAATGAATTATTAACGTTGACTTGATTTAATTAAAATAATATAGTTAATGATGACATGTGCAAAAAGAAAAGCTGCAAAATGTCATGTAAGATTTTTTTTTATCAAGTGGAAAGATTTAATTGATTATATTTTTTTTAAAAAAATCACAGTAAAATAATTTATTAAGTAAAAAAAAAATAAAATCTAAAGTTAAAAACTAGTGAATAAAAAAATAAAATAGAAAATTAATGAACCCAAATATCAAAACCCACTAGAATTTTGCCTGCGTGACGCCACGAGATGTTTCTTAAAAAATATATAAATAATTTTATTAAATTACTTTAAATTAAAATTATTTTAAAAGTTTAAGAAGAGTGAACAAAAAAACCCATAAATGAATATTTTAATTTTTTTTATTATAATTCTTTCTATTCTTTTCTTTAATTTTTGCATTAATTCTTTTAAAAATAGATCAAATTTTGGATCATTTTTTTGCGAAAAGATACCTATAAAAATGATAAGAGAAAAATAAAAAAATGATAGAAAAATATTTTTCTTTTTTCATAATAAAAATCTAAGAGTGAGAAAACTTTTCGCTAAATATATATTTATCAAATTTTTAATGAAATTATTAAAACTTTCACAATAGTAATGAAAAAGGAAAATTAATTTTTTCTTATCCTTTTTTCTATTAATTTCCATTTTATTTATTTCTTTTATTTCCTCCCTTCTACTTTTTTATCATGTAATTTATGAAAATTTATTAAAATTAATAAATTATAAAAAATGAAAAACTAAAGCAGCAATAAATAAAAAATTCTTAATTATTTTTATTTTAATTATTTTCTTCTTTGTTTTTTCATGGAGGAATTAATTTTTTTAATTTATAAATGAATAATTTTATTAAATTATTTTAAAATTGAAAATTTTTAAATTTTTTAATGAATGAAAAAAAGAATATAAAATATTTAACATTTTTATATTTTTAAACAATATTTTTTATTTATTTTAATTTTCCAACATGCTAATCCATGTTTATTATCAATGTTGATTGGTTTAAAATATATATCTTTCTAATTAAATTGATATTTGAGTTGTCTGTCATCGTTTTAGTGTTGATAGTTGCTAGGATGGCTTTGTTTCGGTGTTTTGATGAGGTCGATTTTTTAGGTAGCCATTGTTGCTATTAATGATCTTATTGTCATAACTCATTACTAACTTTGTAATGCCATTATGTTTTATGGGCTTCATCCAATAATTTTCTTTATAAGTGGAAAACATTTCTAATTTTTAAATACATAAAATAAAAAAGTATTTAATAAAACAAAAAAAAATATTAATTTTATGATAAAATAATAAATTTAAAAAAAATTAAAGCCATAATACCAAAAAAACTAACTTTGCGAGAAGACATGGATGTATGAAACGGTGGGGTAGAAAGGGTTTTCTCTCTCCTCTCCTTACTTTTCAAATTAATTAAGCTTGCCAAATGACATTTTATCCTTCACTACAAGACAAAATAAGACCAAAATATTAGATCTTTGCAAAAAATTACTATGGAATCCTAGGACTCAATTTTAATATATAATAAAATAGTAGATATGGATGCCTCTGTATCCTCAAATCAAGTTCCCAAGAAGAGACCAAATTCGAAAACCCTCAAAGCAAAGCCTATGACATTTTTCATTGTGGTGTTCACCAGTTTAATTTTTTTTTTTCAAGAAGTTGATGGATTAGCAAGATACAATCAATTTATTAAACAATGTAGCTATAAATAGAAGGATGGAACTTGTTAATTCTAATCCGTATAAAAAAAATACGATAATTCATCTAAATACAAATTTAATCTAACTCGATTTGATATAAAAAGTCAACAGACCAAAACCGACCAACCTGAAATGAACTAAATCCAGAACGATTTGAATCGAAATGGCCTAAACTTGAAATAACCTAAACCCGAATTGACTGGAACAGTTAATCCAACATAACCAAACCCGAAATGACCAAACCTTATAAACCCAAGTATTAAACCTAATTGACCCGAAACTGATTAACCTAAGTGTTAAATTGATTGACTGGAACTCGAAATGACTCAAATCTAGAATGACTTAAACTCGATTAACTAAAGTGCTAAACCTAATTAACCCAAACCTAAAATAATCTGAACCTCAAATGATCTGAAACCAAAGTGACTCAAAACTGAAGTAACTTAAAATTGAAATGACCCGAATCTAAAAATGACTAAAAAATTTAAAACCTGAAATTACCCATATGAATTAACTCGACTTGAAACTAACCTAGAAGAATTGGGTTGGCCAAAATGAAAGAAATTAATACAAAAATCAAGGACATGAGGTTTAAAGTTTTAATCCTCAAATTCTTTATATTGAAACCAATGCTTACTCGCCAGCAACCTCTTAACTTAGTGGCTAAAAGTGAATAGAGTTGGCATGATGGCCTCAGTTTAATTTCAAGCATATCTTTTCCATTCTGAATTTATCAAACAATGTTTCTTCTTGCATCAGTATAAAAAAAAAACTAATGCTTAAAAAAGGAAACTAATGCTTACTCAAAATGTTTTTGTGATTATAGGAACAAAATATTGTTAAAGTATATTAGAGTTTTTTTAATTTAAAAAATTTAATGGATTAACCAGATGTAACAAAAGATGATCAAATCTCATATGCCATATTATTAATAATGAAAATATTTTGGGATTTAGGTTTCATTAGACATAAGTTTTTGTTTTTGGGTTATTTTTTTTTTGTTTTTTGTTTTTTTTATTTGCTAGTTTTAGAGTTTAGATTTTGTTTTTTGTTTTTTTTTCCTTATTAGATTATTTTGGTGTGACTTTTTTTAGTTTTTTTCCTTATTAGATTATTTTTTATGCGACTTTTTTTTGAAAATATAACTAGTTAAATCTTGCCACGTGGCTAAAAATAGTCATATGTAGCATTTTTTCCACATTAGCTTTTCTTTTAGCCCATGTCATCAATAAACATATTATTTTAATTCAATCATATCAGAATCCATATTATAATTTTAACAAAAGTTAACAACCATAATAGCATTTTAACATTTTCCTATTATATCCATTGCTAACCTTACCATTTTGCTTCACCTTTAAGCGTACAGGGACTAATTTACCTTATTTTTTGTACAGGGACTAATTTCCATCAGGTTATATGGTATAGGGACTCCATGGGTACTTTAACCTAATATATACCCTTTAGTGTTAAGATATACTAAAAAAATTTAAAAAAAAGTTATATGTGATTTTTAATTTTATTTGTAGAGTTAAAAAATTTCACCACTAATATTTAAATACAAACTCAATAAATATATATTATATCTTTTTTCTAAAGCATAAACTATGTCACTACATATGGTATTGCTTTAATTGGAAACTAGAATTTGACACACCCATAAAAGTGGGTGAAACTTTTTTCCTTTTAATATGTTTTTGAAATAATAATTAATTAAAAAATTGACATTGTTTTAATACATGAGAAGTTTTTTCATGTAAAAATAAAAGGTGGATAGTTTCTCATAAGTTAAAAGAATTCACAGTTTTTTTCAAAATTAGGAAGTTTTTTTCATGTAAAAGTAAAAGAATAGTTTTTACCTAGTAAAAAGTAAATAGTATTTTAGGTAAATAAAGATATTTAGTTGTTATTTCAAGTTAAATGACAGAAACCCCTTAAATTTTATATTTTTCTAATAATTTTATTTGGGCTTTTTGTCATTTCTCAATTAAGTTATGTCACTTGACTTAGTGACACCAAACTCAATTAGGACTTTTATTAATAGTATAGATAAATTATGGTTATCTAACTATTTTTTTTTATTATAACACATTTTTTTCTTTATTTATTGAATTATTAATGAATAACTTTCTATGACAACCAAAAAAGAAATTGTCATCTACTCTTTACTTGCTGCATGTGATACTTTTATGCTTAAAGTAGACCTCTTTAAGCATAAAGATATCTACAAATCAAAGTTTATAAGAAAATCCAAATATAAAAATAAAAAATCTCCACTTCATAAAACCATTATAATAAGTTTAGATATTAAAAAAACAATTATAAAGAATAAAATAAATTTCAAGAGAATACTGAAATTATCAATTTTCCCAACTAGTTATTTTTGCTTAGAGTATGAAAATATATAAGAATAAATGTCAATTGATTTTATTTCAATTAGTTCATACAATCACTTTTAATAGGTAATATTTAAGAGGTCTGATTACATACTCTTCCTTTATTTTCAATCGATTTCCTCTTTTACAGCTAAAAAAATCAATTGATTCCAATTACTTATTTTTTATGGTGAATATCATTGGCACATTTTTGAAATTTATAATCCACATTGACTTAGGGAACATTCTTGGATCAGTGATATGACTGTAACTAATTTGAATACATGTTACTTAGGACTTGTTTAGAATTATTATTGAAAAAAGCCTGGATTAGAAAAAGTAAGGTGAAAAAAAGTTATTAATGACCTTTAAGTATTTAGCATTGCTATGAGTAATTAAAATGTAAAAAAAGAAAAAGAAACGTTTAAAAGAATACAAGATTATACATATAATGATAATAAAGTTAGTTATCCAAAAGCTAGATTTCAAATCATAAAACTCTATTTTCTTGACTTTTAATTTGGTTTAAATTACTAAATCATGATTTTAACCATTAAAGCCAAATAGTTTTACTCGTTTAGTATTTTGTTTACAATGAAACACATCTTTAATTTTTAGAAGCTATGCTAACAGAAATGCTAAACAAGGCTTTAGTCAATAGAGGCCCTAGCAACAAGCATGGCTTATTTCCTAATGTTGATTGACAAGTGGTAATACAAAAGAAAAAGCGAATGTCTTGTTCAAAAGATTGATTAGGCTTCCTATTTTTCTACACTATATATATACAGAATGTAGGTGCATGTGTTTTGAATCTCATGTTGGGAACAAATGCCAACCTCATGATATCAAAGCTAGTAAAGAAAGATAATAAAAATTGTAAATGCTATAGACACCCCATTTTGTTCGAGCTAAGATTGAAGGCACCAAAAGTCACTATTTGGGGCATCTGCGAGGTCATTTGAACAAGCATGGATTAGTCACCCATCATTCCTAGCTAAGGTGAGGTGCTCAGAAAGCTAAAGGTGCATAAAATTAACATTTTCATGTATATGTATTGACATATAACCCTTAGGTATCAATACAAGGCCTTTACATCATCAAAGTCCAAAAATCCACTAGTTTTATTTATACAAGAGGCCATGTTTTGATAAATTTGTTCAACGTATCAATATATTTGCATTTGTATTGCTACAGGGTTATACCATAGCTAAAATCACAAATTTTGGCCAAATGTATCGATACATTAATAATTGTATCAATGTAGGCCTAAGTGTATTAACACATTCTTCAATGCATAGATACTCCTAGGTAAAAGTTGCTCTATGTATTGGTACATTCTTTAATGCATCGATGCTACATGCATTTTTGGCTCAATTTGTGGCATTTTCATTATTTGCACCATTACATTAAAACTCAAACTTAATCACGATCTTGGCTCAAAAAATCATCCAATCTCAAACATAACTTCCTCAAAATCATGTGGATTTGATTTTTGGGCCCTAAACATTAGGTTATAACATTTTTGAATGGTCCATTAAGCTTGGCATAAGGACATTTATGTCATAATGTGGATTAATGAAGGGTAAAGATGAGATTACTCTTTGAACAACTCATGCATGACTTTGTTTGGCTGCAACAATTGAGATTAACCAATCTAATGTTGTGAACTCACTTCATGGTACAATAACTTATCACTTTGTACATTATAAATGTCCTAGATGCCCTACCTTTACTAGGATTTTAGATGACTAAAATTAAATCCTGTATAAGGTACATTATGTGCACAGCCAAAGAAGGATTCTGCACACACTTTTACATTCCTTGGTACCTTACATATTCCCTCTTAACTTTTAGAAAAAAACTAATTCTCGTAGCTCGCTCTTTGCCCTTCTAAAAACTTTCTATTTTCATAATTTCTCTTCTCCATTTTCCTATTATTTGATAATATAACCATCAATTTCCTTTTTTACATTCCCTTCTTGCTAATCCATAGCAAAGTGAGGGAATAAAGTGAGCTTAAAGTTGATTAGTTTTCTACTCAAGCGCAAAAGCAAGGGTTAAAGCTTTCTGGTATAACTTTCATCTTTTTTCTATTTTATTTTCTTTTATTTTCATCATTTTAGTGAGCCATGTTCATATGACCTTGACCCTATTCTTAGGACTTTTATGCATTTTGTGGCCTTTGGTTATGGTAGATCTAGGACTTTTGGTGCTTTGTTAATCCTTTTACCATGTTTCACTATGTTTATGTGAATGGTTTGTCTTAAAATCATCTTTTAATGCTGTCTAAAAATTCCATCATGCTTTTTCTTGGTTAAACATGTCCATATCATCTCTGATAGCATGATTCTTAATGTCATTCATGAAGCTAACATCTCCATGCATCTTTTTGTTCATTTCTTTGCATTTTTGTCATCATTTTCATGTTTAAATGTCATATTTATTTATCTAAACATGTTCTTTATGTTTATTGCCATGAATCTCATATGTAGTTCAGTACATATTTGTAAAAATGTTTGTTTGTTATGTGTCAAAATTTTGTTTTCTAAAAACCCCAAGTTAAATCTATGTTAACTTCAAATAATGGAGATTAACATAGATTCAAGGTTTTTATCAATTGGTCCTTTAATCTAGGAGAAAAATAAAGCTCTTTATGTTTGGATTCAAGGTTAAACGAGGCTAAATATTTTATTTTTTACAAATAAAATGTCTTTTTTATTTGTCTCAAGTTGTTTGCCAGTGACATGGTTAATAGGTTGTTCCATTTTCCCAAATTGCTTCTGGATTATACAAATGAGCTTGTAAAGACACCGTCATTGACACTTTTTTATCATAGACATTCGAATGTCCATAACCTGAGTCTAGTTCTAGGAAACCCAAAAATCCAAAAAAAAATCCCCTGTCTCAACATTAATAGCATCGTAACCTTGACTTGAAAAATCATTTTCGAACCTTAAACTATTTTTAATTTTTTATAAAAGTTTTCTTGTTAAAGGGCATTGAATTACCTTTCTAACAATATCTCATGTGCCCCCAGATCATTTCAGATGAGATAAGATTTTTCAAACCAACACTATCTGGAACTCTTGAATTAGCTATTGGCATTTTGTTTAGGCCATTCAGCCTACCAAATGATTTTTTTGTGAATTTTTTAAATATTTTTTTCCAAAACGGTCATGAAATTCACTTTCTAGAAATGTATTTCTTGTGATTTAATGATTCTAAATGAGTCTGAAATCATTTTTCAAAGATTGCTAGGCCATTTTCCCTATCATATATTGCTAACATCAAACTAGTCCTGACTTAAAAAATTATTTCCACCTAGCAAGTGATTTTTTAGGATTTTTGGAAATTTTTATTGTTAACCCTTATTGAGTCACCTTTCCATCAATACCTTGCCAGATCCATGAAACCTTTGGATCAGTCCAAAATAAAATCGAAAGAGGAATAGCATGAAGTTATCCCTTATTTTCAACATTTATTAAAATTAATTGATTTTTTTCTGAAATCCTTCTTTGAGGCATTCAAATACCTTTAATTGAATGTGGCCAACCCCCATAGAGTCTAGAAACATGGATTAATTCCCTTGTGGGCTCGAATTAAGGTACAAGTGTTTTTCAAAATTTTTTTAATTTTTACTTTTTTAACTAAAAAATTGTCAGTTTTGTCAAGAAATGTCAAAAATATCAATTTTTTCAAGAAATAGTCAATTGTCATCAATTTAAAATTTTCAATCTTGCTTTTTCAAAAATCATTAAAAATCAAATTCTCTCTCTCCTCTCTCTCTCTCTCTCTCTCTCTCTCTCTCTCTCACATTTTCTTTAGACTTTTTCAAAATTCAAACATGTTTATCATGATAGATCCAAACACATCTAAAACATTGTTAACTTGGTTATTTCTAGATAACTAATGATAGTTACAAGATACACTCCAATTGTCCCTATTTTTTCTTTTTTTTATGCAATTTTTTTATGCAATATTGTCTCTTTTTTTTTTTTTTGTTTTACTAACATATTCCTGTTCATGGTGTTCATGTTGCATTCATATTTCTATATCATTTTCAAAAATCACAAAGGCAATGTTTTGTGTTGATATCCCTTTGGTGCTTGACACGAAATATCTAATTTTTAAAATTAAATTCTGAGATCATTTTCATAAAAAATCTCTATGTTTCCCATCTTTCTAGGATGCATATGGGATTGAAATTTTTATTAAAACCTGAATTGGCTATTTTATTTAAATTCATGAATAAAAAAGGATTATATCAAAGTAAAGACAAGTTAAAATCAAGGAAGCAAGTTTCAACATAGCAAGATAGTATCAATTTTGGGTTTCATTAGGATGCTAATCCTTTTATACACATAACCAACTTCTGAACCTAACCATCAAATCCATGAAACATGCAGACCATTGAATTGATGTTTTGAGTTTCATAACTTAGAATATCAGTTTCAATAGGGATCCAATCACACTTAGCCGAACTGATCGATGGCGGCTCCAAGTGTTGGCCACTTCGTAGTGGCCATCCAAGACCAACTTGATGAGCAATTTGTCTACTGGTCCCCATTCATGATCAAAGGCCGAGAATCCATACTTTTTTAGTTTCATCATGTCAAAAAAAAGAAAGAGTCCCGGTCAAGAGGACATTTTCTCATTAAGAAAATATTTTTAAGTTGTTACCACACTCTCTCGTGAAGAAGAGGCATGTTACCTATAAAAGTAAAGGAATTTTAAACAATGAAACAATTGGCTTTCTTAGGATCTTTAGGTATATACATGTGGTTAATTAACAATTAAAATTTTTGTTATAAATATGTTTTAGAAAAGTCATACCTACTAAAACACTTATACCTTTGAGTGTGCTAATCCAAACATGAACTTCTTACTTAATGATTGTTTCAAGATCCCTAAAAAATCACAAGCAATACAAGTGCATAGCTTTAATAGTAATTCATATAAACAATCTTGGAACCTTTCTAAAAAATTCAAGGGTTATTTAATGCTAGTTATATATATTTAATTTTTTTTCCTAGTGAGAATCGACCTTAGGGATTGGATAGTGAATAAATCAAGCATCATGAATCAACAATATACAACTCAAACAAACTTAAGCACCTTTGAATATTCTTTCCCTTTGATTTTAAAAGGTCTGAATTTTTTCTTAATGAGAATCGACGTTAGGGATTGGATGGTAAACAAATTAAACAACATTAATCACTAATATTTGACTTCAACAGATGTAAACACTTTTGAAAATTTTTTCCCTTTGATTTTAAAAGTTTCAATTTATAAATAAGGGAATAACATAGTATTAGTGTATGCCCTAGAACCAATTAGATTGGGACATAAGATACATAATCAATTAGCTATATACTTATTACTAGTTAAGTAACATAAGGTTTTCCTTCATGTTAGTGGCATGACTAACTATCATGAACCACTAATTGGATGAAGCCCATAGAGCTTAAAAGGCCTTGCAACAAAATTGTAAAACATTATAAGTATAAGATCCTTATGCATTAAAACCTTGTTCCTTAAAATATTCTTAGTCATCATATTGTCAATGTGAAGCATTGGCAATGCTCAAAGATCAGCACATGTTATGCCTTCTTACTTATGAAATAAGTAACTAATCTTATAGGTTAAAGTATATGAGATTTTTAAGAAGGAATAGGAATGCTTGGTTTATGGAAATAGGTTCACTAAACATTGCCTGTATGAGAACTCCATTCGATATTAGTCACATAAGTGTTTATGGAAAATGTTCTCATGTGCTAGTTTGTAAATAGTCTTCAGAGTTTTGATAGATAGGGTTCGACAAAAGGACTTAGTCATAACATAAAAATGGATTGTGCAAAAATCCATAGTTTTT
>JAQSVH010000004.1:1196534-1209253 GCA_029448705.1 Adansonia digitata
TATGAGTGATGGATTTTTATTTTTAGATATTGCAGATGAAGCCACTCAAGAAAAAGCACTAATGGTGATAGTAAAAGGCTGAGGTTGTCGAATTATAAATCTATAATATGTATTTTTATCATTTTATTATTTCTATAAATAAAGTTTAAATATTTCATTCAAACTACTATGTATCTAGAAGAGGTTAACATTCTATCTATATATATTTTAGTTGATAATTTATTTAAAAATCTATATTTATATAAAAATAATTTATGTAGACATTTAAAAATTGATCTTATTTAAAAATCTAAAAGATGTAACAAATGCATGAATTTTTTTGAATCCAAAAGATGTGACTAATAAATGGATGAATTTTTATTGAAATTTGAAAGATGTGACTAATGCATGGATTTTTTAGACTCGAAGGCTGTGACTAATGCATGGATTCATTTTTTGAATCTAAAATATATGACTAATAGATGGATGAATTTTTATTGAAATTTGAAAGATATGACAAATGCATGGATTTTTTAGAACTTGAAAGATGTAACTAATGCATAGATTTATTTTTTTGAATCTAAAGTATGTGACTAATAGATGGATAAATTATTTAGTGTAATTCAAAAATTGTGATTAATGCGTGGATTTTTTGGAACCCGAAAGATATGACTAATGCATGGGTTTATTCTTTTGAATATGAAAGATGTGACTAATGCATGGATGAATTTTGATTGGAATCCAAAGGATGTGAGTAATGCATGGAGTTATTTTTTTGAATATGAAAGATATGACTAATACATGTATGACTTTTTATTGGAATTTGAAAGATATAACTAATGCATGGATTTTTTTAACCCGAAAGATATGGCTAATGCATGGATTTTTTTTTTTGAATATGAAAGATGTACTAATGCATGGATGAATTTTTATTGGAATTCAAAAGATATGACGAATGCATGAATTTTTTATAAGAATCAAATTCCTTCTGACATGAAAGACGAAAAAGATTGATTGTAAATATGAGAGTGTAAGGATGAGACAAATGAAAAAATTTTAAATGGAAAGAAAGTTTCCTTTACTATTATTTTGTATTATAAATATGATAGTTAATCATTATCATTTTCATATGTTTTCATTGTCATTGTCATTGTCATTCTTGCTCTTTGTTTTCTGAGTTTAGTGATAGTGCTTCTTCATTCTCATTTTTGCACTTGTCTAGTGTTAATAAACAGGGTTAGTTTTTTTTTTATAACAATTTGCATCTTAAACGTCAATTACAAGTATTTATCTCTACTTTAATATGTTAAACCGATATTCAATGTTTATATGTGATAATTTGAATAATATTTGATGTAGATAGTATCTGATAGAAGCTTCCTTAAACAACATAAGCAATAGATTTGTTGCATTTGTTTATTTTATTGAACAAAATTTGAACAGTGAAAGAAGTATTGCCTTTCAAAGTTACTATCCTAAAAGCATTAGTGTTGACGAAGATAGCACAATAGAGATTCATAGAAAAATCAAAGTTAGGTATAAAAGAAAGTATCAAATATCAATTATAGGCTTTCTATTTCTATCGGAGAAGGATGTGTTTGACATAGGATTTTCCCATTTAAAGGTGATAATGATGTGAGATGCATATTTCATGGTCATTATCAATTTTCAAATGTTGGTATAATTGAGTTATATGCCAACTTAGAGAATGTTTATGATGATGGTAGGCCTTAAAATATTCTCACTGCATGCAACATCCTAAAACAAATTTCATGGCCATTTTATAATCATAAATGTCAACCTCCTCTAGATACATAGTTGTCAATGAACAATTTTTATGAATCATTTTATTATTCATCTATATCACTAACAATTAGTGCTGAAGATGATAAACCATATAACTTCATGATAATAGATTATCCAATTTGATGTGTTTAAATGGAAGCTGAAGGATCAAGTTCATTTAGTATTGGTCTTGTTTGTCCTTTAGAACCCATGTTAGAACCCATGGTGAGTACGTTGGTGACTTTAATAAGCTCGAAGAGCATATTGAATTTAATGATAGTGATGATAACAATGATTCTAACCCAGATGTCATTGTTGATGTTAATGTTTCTTATTGGTCATTTAGTGGCAGAGGTAGTGGTCTTCTTCTTCAATATGAGCTTGCATCGCATATGCACACCCTCAATTTGGATGTAATACACGTGACAAATTATAGAATATGCTCATACATTAGGTATGCTGACAAGCTGGAATCCATCTAGCAATGATCTCTATGTTGGGACACAATTCATAACAAAAAAAAGACCAAGCTTTTAGCTATCAAGCACTACAACATCAAAAACTCTTTTGACTACAAAATAATAAAATCTACACTGAACAAATATCATGGTAAGTGTACAATGTATGGCGTAGGTACAACTGGAGCATAAGGGCAATGTTGTTGAAAAAGAATCAAATATATGAGATTAGAAAATATAATGGGCCTCAGACTTACTAATTGGAAGAATTTCATAAAATCACTTGAAGTTAAATTCTAGCATGATTTGTTCATAGATTTTATCTTTGGTTTAAGCAAATCAGATAAATCCTGTTTCAGTTTTGGTTGTTGAGATACTAAATAGGTATAGATATATGACCTCTTATAAGAAACATGGATAGCAAAGCAAAAGGCAATTGTTTGAGTGTTTGGCAATTGAGATAAATCTTACAATAATTTGCCAAAGTGGTTAGATGAAATACAACATTTTGTTCTTGGCACAATAGTAAAATTACAAGCCGTACCTATATACCATGATCCTCGAAGGGTGCAAGGTAAGAGTATTTTCCATTGACTTTTTTGGATATTCAAGTCTTGCATTAAAGGCTTTCCTTTTTGTAAACCTATTATGTAAATAGACGAATATATTATTATATGAAAAATACAAAGGAACATTGTTATTAGTTATTGCCCAAGATGGTAATCAAAATATAGTAACAATTGCCTTTGCAACTATAGAGGGTGAGACAAAAGAAGCATGACTAATTTTTCTCCATAATTTGCGTACACATGTTACGCAACCTAGCATATGCTTGATTTTTGATCGATTCGAATCCATTAAATCTGTTATCAAAAACTCAAGTAGTGCATGGAATCTCCACTTGCATATTCTATGTATTACGTTCGACATATTGTAGCTAACTTTATGAAGAGGTTTAAAAATAAGGACTCGTATCGACAAGATGTTAACATGGGTATATAATCGCACTTATGGTTATTTAATCTCTTGCAACCTTTTCAATTTTTATTGTTATTAACAAGTTGCTAGCAAGTCCACAAATTAATATATGATTTTAGGATAAATTATGCTATTAGTCCCTGTACTATCTTCAAATTTGAGTTTTAGTCCCTCTACTGTAATTCTTATAGATTTATTCCTCTTACTATATATTTTTAAAAATTTTGGTTCGGTTAATAATGGTGTTACTATTCATCTATTAAAAATACTGACATGGATGTTGACTTGCTTACGTACCGTTGACTTTTTAACGTGGTGGGTTGAGTCAACAAAACTTTTCAGGCAAATTGTGTTATTAGTCCTTGTACTTATAGGAAAATAAGGATTTAGTCCTTTTACAATGATTTTGAAAATTTTTTTTGTTCCTATACTTTTCAAGATTTCTAATTTTGATCCAATTTTTAAAATATTAAAAATATTCACATTATAAGGAGACTTGATTATATTTATATTAATATTTAAAATAATATAATTTTTATAATTTTTATCCATATAAATATTAAAAAGAGTAACATTTATTGGAAAAATATTAACAATATTTATACTATCAAAGAAATGATATTTTAATTGATAAAAATAAAAAAATCAACCAAACCCTAAATACCGAAAAAGATAATAACTTCAAATACAAAATTAGAATAAAAACTATAAGGAGACTTGATTAAATAAAATTTTAAAAATAAGCTAGGAAGTTGCGTGAAGCATAAATGTTGTTGATCAACTGAAAATGAAATATATTATCTAAAGATTATTTTTTAGAATTTCAAGAAAAAAAAGCTATCCATCAGTAAGAGTACTCGTCAAACTCATGAATTTAATTTTACTTGAATCATATCTTGGACATGATTTTTATATCCAAACTTATTTGATTCGACATAATATATTACTATGTTAATAAAAACTACTTTTATTTAATTTTAATTAAAAATATTTTAGAATTTTGAATTAAAAAGTATTCAAAATAAAAATTATTTAATATTTTAATTTAAATATTTCTTGAATATTATTCAACATAAATATTTTTATATTTTAATAATACATTATTAGTTTTACTAAAAAATAATATAATTATTATTTAAATAATATGTAATTATAAAATATTTTTATTTGAATATTTTTTTAATAATGTAAATATTTTTAATCATTTCTTAATATTTTTAAGATTGGATCAAAATTTAAAATTTTGAAAATACAAGAATAAAAAATTTTGAAAATAATTGTATAGAGATTAAATTCGCATTTTGTATAAATATAGGGACTAATAGCACTTTTTGCTTGAAAATTTTGTTAACTAAGCTGGCCACGTCAACAGAGTCAACTGCCACATCAGCAAGTTAACGTTCACGTCAATAGATGAATAGTAACATCGTTATCAGCTGGATTGAAATTTTCAAAACTATATACTAAAATGATTACATCTATAGAAATTTTCAAAAATATCGAAAATTTCAAAACTATATACTAAGCTGGCCACGTCAACAGAGTCAACTGCCATTTCAGCAAGTCAACGTTCATGTCAACAGATGAATAGTAACATCGTTATCAGCTGGATCAAAATTTTCAAAACTATATAATAAAATGATTAAATCTATATAAATTACAGTAAATTGACTAAAACTCAAGTTTGAAGATAGTATGGGGACTAATAGCGGAATTTGTCCAATAATTTTGATAACGTATAAGTTGAGACGATCCCATTTTCAATGGTACTATAAAAGTATTTGTACAGAGAATGCAAAAGCGGCCAATTGGATTAGTAGGATCCTCTGAGAGAAGTGGGCTCAATTATATGATGATAGAAGACATTATGGATATATGACAATGAACCTAATTGAATGTATATATTTAGTGTTGAAGGGCACTCATCATCTTTCTATAACTGTTTTGGTGCAAGCAATATATTTTAATTTGGAAGAACTATTTGTTAAGATAGGGAAAAAGCAAATGGCAATAATGGCAACAGGCCACACTTACTATGAAACAAGTACATATGCCATGCAAGAAAATTGAAGAAAAATTAACTCTTACTCTGTTCATGGGTTTACGTGGGTAAATCAATCTTTTCTAGTTGAAGAGTTAGAAAACCTATAGGAAGGAGCTGTGGCTTCAACCTACAAATTCAATCTTATTGAGAAGTGGTGTGACTATGGGAAGTTTCAAGCACAAAGGTATCCATATTCACATATTGTTGCTACTTGTGCTCATGTCCATATAGACTGCATGCAATAATGGACAATGTTTATAGAGTGGAGATTATATCCAATGTTTATTGACATAAGTTTCAACCCCTTAGGAAAGAAGCTTTTTGGTCAAAACACAATGGTCCACAACTGTGTCCTAATCCAGAAATGCGGAAAAATCTAAAGGGTCGGCCAAAATTAAGTCATATTTGTAATGAAATGGACCTTAGGGAGAGAGGCTAACCAAAATGTTGCGGATTATGTAAGAATGAAGGCCATAGCCATAAGAAATGTTCTTATCAATTTGACAAATTGAGGGAGAGTTTGCATCAACGACAATACTAGTAAATGTTGTGTTAATGTAAATTTTAATACTTACATGTTAAACCGTTCTTTAAATATTTATATTCAATTTTCAAATGTTGATATATTCAAATATCCCTACTGAATGCAACATACTTATACAAATGTCATGGCCATTTGACAATCCTAAATGTTAAAATTGATAGGTCTACTTAAAGGTATAAATACTTATGTTACCTTTTAATTGTTTTAATTATTTCAAGTTCTTGAGTATTAAACCTGATTGACCCAAACGTATAATAACCCTAAACCATCAAGACGTCATCGGCATCATATTAAAAGTTAGAAATCCATAATGTTTATTTAAATATATGACTAAGTTTACAATTATATAACATTTAACCATAATTAACCAAAACTAAGGAACATGTAATCTAAGAAATAGAAATCTCAACAAGAAACAAATTCTTTTTCTTCTTAAAATAATTTGCATTTTTCATTGCCAAGATAATTTGCTTTTGCATTGATTTTATTTTCGACTTTAGTTATAACCTTAAACCTTCTTTTATCATTTTGCATTTTCAAGCTTCGATTCTTTCTCTTTAAATCAAACATTCTCTTTTTTGAACTTATAAATTAAAAATCTGGCCCTCTCTTTAGTTGTTTATCATGCCACCTAAAAAATCCATAATTAGAAACCTTGTAATTAGGACAACTATAGAACCTTCTTCCAATATGCAACTTCTTCCATGTTGTCTAGCTTGAGCATTTCACTTCACAAATGGCAGAATATTGCTTCTCCCTCATAGTCCCATGACATAGATGTATGCATATTAATTCAATTGGATTCAGATGATGATGATGTAATTCAAAACAAAGACTGGATATAGAAAGAACAAATAATTAGAGAAATACCAAAAATATTAAAAATCCCTAATTTGAGAAAACGAATATCCATGGAAGAAAACTGATGTTCAGTTTTGGGGAGCTCCTTATAAGGAAGAGCTCTTGTCGAGCACTTCTTCCCCCTTCCTCAATAATTTTAGAAGGGATTCATGGGACTGAGCAGGGTCACGAGCCTTGTTGAGCCCCTTGCAAGGCTCATGACCCTGCAAGGCCTCTTAAAGGGGCCTTGAGAACTCACTCCCTCAAAAGGCGAGTTCTTAACTATGCCAAAAATTAACATATGTCTGAGAATTAATTTTAAAATGACTTATTTTGATAATTAAAAACATAATAATATTATAATAAAAACCTCAAAAAACTTCGTGGACAATAAAATTAGATAATTTCTTCTTTTTAAATGTCAAAGTTATTATACTTTTATATTGGATATCATTATACATTTTATAGAATTATGGCATTGACTTTTTATTGATAAAAAATTTACTTTGATTTTTTAATTTTATATTTATAATTGATAACAATATAATAAAAATGTTTTTGTAACAACTTTCAATGAGATAATTTTTTAGAAATATATTTTAAAAATTTTAATTAATTAAAATTAAAAGGCTAAACTTGAAAAATTAACCGACGTAGTTAATACATTATAATTTTTTTTGGTTTCCGGTTGTTTTTTGCTGCTTAGTAAGACAAAGTGCAAATTAAAATAATAATAAATAATCCTTTGCACCAGCACCACTGAATTTAAGAAAAAAAATCTATTTTAGAAATAAGTTGGTCAAATGATGTATAAAATTGGTTTCCTAAAGTAACAAAATCGGACGGTGTCAACACCGTATGCAGCGCGCTACTAGCGCACTGTAATATTACTATAGCACAGAACAGTTACAGATGCCAGCGCCTTTCATGCATACCAACCAAGTCCGGCGCGTCGTATTTACGCCTGCTTGAGGCTTAAGGCTTTATCATTTACCGCTACGCACGGCAGCATATTCCAATTTCTCTCTCTGATCAATCAAAACTCTAAAAGTCTAAACCCTCCCAAAACCCTCTCTCTTCTTTTTTCTTCAGAGAGTTTCTTCTTCGAATCCAATCATGTCAAAAGCGCTGAATCTAATAAAATCCAACGCTTCCAACCCTAAAGTTTGGATCGTGGCCGGAATAACGGTGGCCGGAATCATAGTTCTGGCTGAGACCAGTAGAAGGAGGAGGGAAGCGATGATCATCAAAAGAGAAGATTTTGGCGCTTTCTTGGAACGCTTCGAGTTAATTCCTTTCCCTCAGCCGCCACCTCCCGCCTCAAAACTTCCTTTATCTGGGCTTACATTTGCCATCAAGGACATGTTCGTCATTCCGCACTGTCTTTTCCCCCCTAGTTATGCTATGTTGTAATTTTATTTTTCAATCGTTTCTTTATTTATGTTAATGGTTGTAACAGATTTGATGTGAAGGGTTATGTAACGGGGTTTGGGAATCCCGATTGGAAGAGAACACACGAGCCGGCTGATAAGACAGCGGTGGTGGTTACTGCTTTGTTGAAAAACGGGGCTAAATGTGTTGGCAAGACAGTTATGGACGAACTGGCTTTTGGGTAACCTTTTATTTGGTTCTTTTTTCCTTGTCTAGGAAGAAGATTATTTTTCGAAGGTGACAATTTGTTTTTTTTTTTTTTCAATTATTAGAATAACGGGGGAAAATAAGCATTATGGAACACCAATAAATCCGAACATGCCGTCAAATGTTCCAGGAGGTTCTTCAAGTGGTTCTGCTGTGGCTGTTGCAGCCGAACTTGTGGACTTTGCTCTAGGTAATTTCTTCAGGCCCTAACATTTCTCAGTTTCTTGTGCTTTTCTTTTGTCTTTGGTCTTTTTCACGATTAATTAGTTCCTCCCCTTGAATGGCGTAGCTTATCTTTTCCAATTCCTCGCAGAAAGGGTCTTTGCAGACTCTTTTTGCTGAATCTTGTTAATATACGGGTTGTTATCTTCTTACTGTTATCTGAGCATGGTTGGCTTTTTCATGACTTGGTAGGTACCGATACAATTGGCTGTGTGAGAGTTCCGGCATCATTCTGTGGCATCCTTGGGTTTCGTCCATCTCATGGAGCTGTATCTACTATTGGACTTCTTCCAAATTCACAAAGTTTGGATGCTATTGGTATTGTAATGTGACCTTTACTGTTCAGATTGTTAAGATTTTCTAATTTTGCAATACTGTTCAGATTGTTAAGATTTTCTAATTTTGCAATGTGGCTGTGTTATTTCAATTGTTGAGATTTTGTTGGATTTCTAAGCAGATATTTAGCTGTTGATATCTTTAGCTAGTCTGAAATCTGAATTATAATTACATGTGAATTTGCTTTTTCTTCACCCTTTTTTTTTTTTTTTTTCATTTTAACTAAAATGTGGTGTAACTGAATTTATGATCTATTAATGAATGGATGCTGCCACCAAAAAAATAGCAGGCAATTGTGCTCCTCTAGGTTTGTGGCATATGTCATTTCAGTTTTATTGTAAGAATAGCCAGTTCAAATAATTAATTTAGGTTTCCAATTTTGTTGCTTAGCATTAAAAT
This sequence comes from Adansonia digitata, assembly GCA_029448705.1. Lineage (NCBI taxonomy): Eukaryota > Viridiplantae > Streptophyta > Magnoliopsida > Malvales > Malvaceae > Adansonia > Adansonia digitata. The sequence goes on from JAQSVH010000004.1 coordinate 1,205,758, forward strand.
TCTGGAGAGTTCACTTTGTCCACTTCAAGATTTCCTTTGTTTCTTTTGTTGATTTCATCAATTGATGATGTTGAAGGATGGTTTGCTCGTGATCCATCTGTTCTACATTGTGTTGGACATGTTTTACTTCAACTAAAAGCAGTAGAACCTAGAAGGGCAAGGCGCCTTGTGTTTGCTGACGATCTATTCCAGCTATCAAAGATTCCCAAGCAGAAGACAGTTTATGTTGTCAGCAAAGCAATAGAAAAGCTTTCTGGGTGTAAGTTGTATGGCCTTCTATTTTATTTATTTCAGCAGCATATTTTTTTGGTCTGAAAATCATGATCCTAGTCCGCTGCTACCTCTTTGTTATGATGGTGTGAATTTTACTTCATGACGCGTCTACCTCTTGTTGATTGCACAGACCAGCCTCCACAGCATATCAATTTTTCTCAATATATTGCGTCAAATGTACCCAGTCTAAAAGGTTTTCATCAACATTCCGCAAACCTTCAGAATGGAATTTCTGCTTTGAAAGCTCTTTCATCAGTGATGGTGTCATTGCAAAGGTATACCTCTTCCACCTGCTTCTGTCGTTGCAATCCCTAAATCTGGACATGGTCATTATATTATTATTCTAATTCTTCTTGTTGTTGTTGTTGTTGTTTCTTTGTTTTGTTCACTTACCGATTCTCCTAATATCTAGTAGTATTACTTTTCAGATATGAGTTCAAAACAAACCATGAAGAATGGGTTAAAGATGTTAAACCAAGACTAGGACCTGAGATTTCTAATCGTGTTCTTGCAGCAATAAGCACTACATATGAAAATGTGAAAGTTTTGTACAAAGTCAGGACTGAGATGCGGGCTGCTCTGCAAAGTCTTCTTAAGGTGTGGCAGCTTCTTCCTCCTCTTTACTTTCTGCTTCCATTTATTTCTGCTCATAAGGTTTTATGTTTTGTTCCCTCTGTTATAGATAATTACTATTATTGTTTCCCATAAGAATGTCTACTGTGTACCAATGAAGTTGTCTTCCTGATTATTGCCGTAATACATTTGTCAATTTGACAACTTGGTAGAATGATCTTGCCCTGCAATTATAAATGAAACCATAGTCCTATGCTTCGTTTTCAATCAGAAAGGGGAGCAAATTGTTTCTTATTAGCAATTTATACTTAAGACGATGCTTATAGGAATCTTATTTTTTTTTCCTTGTTGATATGTCATCACCTTAATAATTTCTAAAAAGATCCATATAATGCAAATTAAAAGCTACTAGCTTCAGGTTCATTTAACTGAGAGGGTTGCAGATGTTCCTGGAGGTCTAATCGCCTATACTTCTGAACTAAATTAGTAACTCATAGCTCTCTTTAACTATTGTATCTGAGACATACTTAGAGGTTTTTGTTCTGGTAATACCAACCATATTCCAAAGGTGAATGTAAGTTCAACTCACTGTTTTTTTCATGGTAAACTTTTTTATTCTAACAATGTATAACTAAAACATGTGTAATAATTGCAATCTTGTGAAATGGCTTAGAAGTGCCAGAAAAAGGAGGCTGTTGGGATATTAACTATGATTGCCTGGTTTTACTTTGAAATTTAAGTTCTGTATGGTTCTGGACTTGCATTAATGAAATTTTTCTGAATGTCTAACATCAGAAGGATTTATGACATTTGGGTGGTGTTGTATTAGATGGAATGATGCAAAGACCAGAAGAATGTAGGATGGAAGTTTTCAGCATTAGTCAAATTAAGAAAAATGTTAAACATCCGATGCATATTAGCAGTATTTACATAGGTGCATAACTCTCTTGAATTATGGGTTTACTTATATGGTTCCAAAAGGTTCTCAGATTTCTGATGCTTTTCTTGAGAGGGCATCGGTGAGAATGATAGGATATGGCTTGGAATTGGATGATCTCACATAACTGAGTTATCTTTTTTGTTTCAGGATGATGGGATATTAGTGATTCCCACAATTGCGGATCCTCCACCGAAGCTTAATTCGAAGAAAGGGTATTCTACTGAGTTTCATGATAGAGCATGTGCATTATTGAGCATCGCTAGCATGTCTGGGGGTTGTCAGGTAGCTTATGATGTTACCAGGCCTAAGTTTTCGATCTTGTCTGTTGTTCTGTAGCTTGGATATCAGTCATTCTTTGACCATACGATCTCTTTCCAGGCTTCTGTTCCATTAGGAAAGGATGCTGGCTGTCCTATTTCTGTTTCATTTGTTACATACCATGGAGCGGATAAATTTCTTCTTGATACAGTTTTGGATATTTATGCATCTTTGCAAGACCAAGTCAGCATTGCATCGAATTCAGCACCATTGCCTGATGTCAATGGTAATGTGGATGCTTCTGAACTCTTGAAGGAAAAGGTTTGCCACCTCTAATATCTTTTAATATCTTAATTTTTTATTTTCCTGACAAAAATTCTACCAATGTGAATGTTGTCGTGGATTTGAACTTTGATCCTTTTTTTTTTGTGGTTAATCGGAGTCACTTTGCATCTTGTCAGTTTAAACTCCAACAGAATGAAGTTTTAGTTTACCTGGTTGTTTTCTTTTCTGGTCATAAGTTTACTAAATGGCATATTAATTGATGAGTTTTGCAATGTACTTGACAAGAAACAGTAGGAAGAATGCCTTTTTGTTACTGGGGATAGATGAGTACATGAACTTCTAAAGAAGTGATGGATAACTGCTCTCTCTCTCTCTCTCTCGTCTTTTCCCATTCACTTGCTCAACCTCTGCTTTCTTTATGTTGCAACACTTCTAAGAACTAGCATCCGGCCTTTCATGTGCATATAAGGTATGCCATTTCTTTTTCAGTTCATGTGTGGACGACATTGGTAATATGAATAGGCACTTGATAATTGTATAATATAGCAATATTTTCTGTATTAAATGTCAGTAGAAATTATTTTTAGTTTCAGTGCTGGGGAGAGTTAGCACTTGTGATATGGTCTAACGTTCATTTCTCATGAATAAATTGTCTGAAGCCGTTAACATGCTGGTTTGGTGTGATCTTGCACTTGAGTTTTAATTTATATGAAGTAAAAGGTAAGTGAAGAAAAAGGGTCACTCATTCTAAGTTTTTCTTGACAAGTTTCATTTCAGGGAAATGCTGCATTTAAGGGAATGCAATGGAATAAGGCAGTCAATTACTATACTGAAGCCATTAAGTTAAATGGGACAAATGCGACATACTATAACAACCGGGCAGCAGCTTATTTGGAACTAGGATGGTATAGTATCTCTAAGATTTGGTGCCACTCTTTTTTGTAGCATTGTTATATGTCCTCATACTTCTGAGGGAAACTGATTTTTAAAAGTGCAGCTTCCAACAAGCCGAAGAGGACTGCAGTAAGGCAATATCACTGGACAAAAAGGTAATTTAACAGAACATGTGTTAGTAACTATGATATTCTTTAATGAAATCTCTCTTTTTTGATGGTTGAAATAGTTGAATCTAAAATGTGTATATGCAAACATGAGAAAATTGCTGCT
>JAQSVH010000004.1:1236511-1258596 GCA_029448705.1 Adansonia digitata
AATATAAGTTTTTCTTTTTTCTTTTTCATGTTAATGAAAAATTATAACTTTGAAGATAAACTAATTCAATATAAATTTTAACTCTTTTTATTTATTATCAAATAAATTCATTTAATCAAAATCTTGCAATAGAATTAGAATTCTTATTTATGAATGTGATAAATCTTATTATCAAATAAAAGTTTTTCAATAGAATGAACATTTTTATTTATAAATGTGATAAATCTTATTAATAATTATAAAATATTTAAAATGGCAAATTTAATAATATTATGAACAAAATGGTTATTTTGAACAGCTCAAAAGATTCTTCATATTTATAAATTTATTTAGTAATTAAAAGAAGTTAAATCTTGCATTAGACGTTTTCTTATCAAAGTTTTAAATTTTAATTCATTAAAATTAGAAACATACATTTTATTATTTTAATTATTATTTTTTGGTCCACATTATATCCATGAATTATTTTCCTATATCTAAATAAAATCTAATTTTAGGAGGGAAAATGCAAAGAATAATGAAAAAAAAAAACAGAAAGAAACCAAACGGGCTTAGAAGTTAGAAGATTGTTTTAGAGCAGTAATGGGCCAGGTTAACCCGACCCAAACCTAAAACGGATATTTCAGTTCTCAAGTCGGCTTATCTTTATTTCCATCACGGGACGGCTCACGTTTATATAAGAAAGTCCCTAGGGCAAACACTTGCATTCTGCAGAACTGCCCCAGGCTTCCATAACCAAGTTACCAACCGCCTTCAGGTCAGTTTTTGTTTCAATTGCTTTCGATCTTAATATTCCATTTTATATATCTATCTATCTTTCTTTTTTAATATTTAATTTTAGATTTTTCTTGATTTTCTCACAAAATTTTGAAAAGAAAAAAAAAAAAGAAACCCTAGTTATGGACATTGATAACGAGATCGCCAAAACCCAAGAAGAGCGACGGCGAAAGGAGGAGGAGCTCGCCTCGCTTACCTCCCTTACTTTCGACCGGGATCTTTATGGCGGAACGGACAGGGATGCTTACGTCACTTCGATCCCTGTCAACGATGACGAAGATGCTAATCTTGATTCCATGGATTCCGAGGTTGCTCGGAAACTCGCCTCTTACACGGCTCCTAAATCACTCCTCAAGGAGATGCCACGTGGTGAGGAAGATGATAACTCGTTAGGGTTTAGGAAGCCCGCGAAAATTATTGACCGTGAAGATGATTATAGGAGGAGAAGGTTGAATCAAGTCATTTCTCCGGATAGACATGATGCGTTTGCTGCCGGGGAGAAGACTCCGGACTCGTCGGTCAGGACGTATGCTGATGTGATGAGAGAGCAGGCGTTGAAGAGGGAGAAGGAAGAGACCTTGAGAGCAATAGCGAAGAAGAAAAAGGAGGAAGAGGAAGCAGCTAAGGTAGAGAAAGAGAGTGGTGGCGCTGCTGCTGCGGTGCCTAAGAGGAGGAATAGATGGGACCAGTCTCAAGATGACGGTAGTTCTGCTGCAAAGAAGTCTAAAACGTCGGATTGGGATTTGCCTGATGCAACTCCTGGTATTGGGCGCTGGGATGCTACCCCTACCCCAGGGAGAGTTTCTGATGCGACCCCATCAGTTGGGAGGAGGAATAGGTGGGATGAGACACCAACACCAGGGCGCTTGGCTGATTCTGATGCAACCCCGGCTGGCGGAGTTACGCCCGGGGCAACCCCTGCTGGGGTTACATGGGATGCTACTCCGAAAGGATTAGTTACTCCTACACCTAAACGACAGAGATCTAGGTGGGATGAGACTCCTGCAACTATGGGGAGTGCGACTCCGATGGCGGGGGCTACACCAGTTGTTCCTCTTACACCTGGGGTTACTCCTTTTGGTGGTGCTGATTTGCAGACACCAACTCCGGGTAATCTTCGTGGGCCTATGACTCCCGAGCAGTATAATTTGTTGAGGTGGGAGAAAGATATTGAGGAGAGGAATCGGCCATTGACGGATGAGGAGCTTGATGCTATGTTTCCGCAAGAAGGGTATAAGATTTTGGAGCCGCCTGCTTCTTATGTGCCTATTAGGACACCTGCCCGAAAGCTTCTTGCCACTCCAACTCCTATGGGAACACCACTTTATGCTATTCCTGAGGAGAATCGTGGGCAGCAGTTCGATGTGCCGAAGGAGTTACCTGGTGGATTGCCATTTATGAAGCCTGAGGATTATCAGTATTTTGGATCCTTGTTGAATGAGGAAAATGAGGAAGAGTTGAAACCAGAAGAGCAGAAGGAGCGGAAGATCATGAAGCTTTTGTTGAAGGTAAAGAATGGAACTCCGCCACAGAGGAAAACTGCTTTAAGGCAGCTCACTGATAAGGCAAGGGAATTTGGTGCTAATGCATTGTTTAATAAGATTCTGCCATTGCTTATGCAACCTACATTGGAAGATCAAGAGAGGCATCTCTTAGTTAAGGTTATTGACAGGGTGTTGTATAAATTGGATGAGTTAGTGAGGCCTTACGTGCACAAGATTCTTGTTGTGATTGAACCCTTGTTGATTGATGAAGATTATTATGCACGTGTGGAGGGTAGAGAGATCATTTCCAATCTCAGTAAGGCAGCTGGTTTGGCTACTATGATTGCTGCAATGCGTCCTGATATTGACAACATTGATGAATATGTTAGGAATACAACTGCTAGAGCTTTTAGTGTTGTTGCTTCTGCACTTGGGATTCCTGCACTTCTACCATTTTTGAAAGCTGTGTGTCAGAGTAAGAAGTCATGGCAAGCTAGGCATACTGGGATCAAGATTGTTCAGCAGATTGCTATTTTGATTGGTTGTGCTGTTCTTCCTCACTTAAAATCCCTGGTGGAAATCATAGAACATGGTTTGAATGATGAGAATCAGAAGGTCAGGACAATCACTGCATTGTCTTTGGCTGCTCTTGCTGAGGCTGCTGCACCCTATGGTATTGAAAGCTTTGACTCAGTTTTGAAACCATTGTGGAAGGGTATCAGGTCTCACCGAGGTAAAGTATTGGCTGCATTTTTGAAAGCCATTGGCTTTATCATTCCTTTGATGGATGCAATTTATGCTAGTTACTATACAAAAGAAGTTATGTTTATTCTTATACGTGAGTTCCAGTCTCCTGATGAAGAAATGAAGAAAATTGTGCTTAAGGTGGTGAAGCAATGTGTGAGCACAGAAGGTGTCGAAGCTGATTATATTAGGAATGATATTCTACCTGAGTTCTTCAGGAATTTCTGGGTGAGAAGGATGGCTTTAGATAGGAGAAATTATAGGCAGCTTGTCGAGACTACTGTTGAGATGGCAAATAAAGTAGGTGTTGCTGATATTGTAGGGAGAATAGTGGAGGATCTTAAGGATGAGAGTGAACCTTACAGGCGAATGGTAATGGAAACAATTGAGAAGGTGGTTGCAAACTTAGGCGCATCTGACATTGATGCCAGGTTGGAGGAACTTTTGATTGATGGTATTCTTTACGCGTTCCAAGAGCAGACTAGTGATGATGCCAATGTGATGCTTAATGGTTTTGGTGCTGTTGTGAATGCACTTGGGCAGAGAGTGAAGCCTTATCTTCCCCAGATCTGTGGTACAATAAAATGGCGCTTGAATAACAAGAGTGCCAAGGTCAGGCAGCAGGCAGCTGATCTTATTTCAAGAATTGCAGTGGTTATGAAACAGTGCCAAGAGGAACAATTGATGGGTCATCTAGGGGTTGTTCTATATGAGTATCTGGGGGAGGAGTACCCTGAAGTTTTGGGATCTATTTTAGGAGCCCTCAAGGCAATCGTCAATGTTATTGGTATGACTAAAATGACTCCCCCAATCAAGGATTTGCTTCCAAGGTTGACACCAATTCTGAAAAATAGGCATGAGAAAGTCCAGGAGAACTGTATTGATCTTGTTGGCCGAATTGCTGATCGAGGTGCAGAGTTTGTCCCAGCTAGGGAGTGGATGAGGATTTGTTTTGAGCTTCTTGAGATGCTTAAAGCTCACAAGAAGGGTATTCGAAGAGCTACTGTCAATACTTTTGGATATATCGCTAAAGCCATTGGCCCACAAGATGTCTTGGCAACTCTATTAAATAATCTTAAAGTGCAGGAACGTCAGAACCGTGTTTGCACAACTGTGGCAATTGCAATCGTTGCAGAAACGTGTTCTCCTTTTACAGTTTTGCCAGCATTGATGAACGAATACCGTGTGCCGGAACTTAATGTGCAGAATGGTGTCTTGAAATCTCTATCCTTTCTCTTCGAGTATATTGGTGAAATGGGAAAAGATTACATCTATGCTGTGACTCCATTACTTGAGGATGCTCTTATGGATAGAGATTTGGTTCACAGGCAGACTGCAGCTTCAGCCGTGAAGCACATGGCTTTGGGTGTTGCTGGGTTAGGTTGCGAGGATGCTTTAGTCCACTTGATGAACTATGTCTGGCCCAATATATTTGAGACTTCTCCTCATGTCATCAATGCTGTCATGGAGGCCATCGAAGGGATGAGGGTGGCCTTGGGTGCTGCAATTGTGCTAAACTACTGTCTTCAAGGTCTCTTCCATCCTGCTCGGAAGGTTAGGGAAGTGTATTGGAAGATTTATAACTCGCTCTACATTGGATCTCAAGATGCTCTTGTTGCAGCTTATCCTGTTCTAGAGGACGAGCAGAATAACGATCAGAACAACATATATAGTAGGCCTGAGTTAATGATGTTCGTATAGATTGCATTGCTGCTATGGCGATTTATGTTAGGACGTAATTGTAATTTACTTTACTACTGCAGGAGGTAGTTGAAGTTAAAACTCTTATGCTTACGATGGGATTGTTACGTTGCTTATTAGAAACTCATGTATTATGGTTTGTGATTTAGTTAGTTGCATGCTATGGAATGGTGATATGCGAACTTTCTGTTAATATGAAGGCATTCCAAGAAATTTGTTGGTTACCAGTAGTTCCTTCTGGCAGCAAGCATTTCACGCTTCAAAGCTGCTGGAATTCAAAGATATTTTGTATAATGTATACTGCACTGGAATCAATTTCTGGTTCACGAGCCCATAGCCTTTTTAAGGATAGGAGTGGATTTTTGTTCAAGAAACAGGTCCTCACTCCTCTGATACATCAGTAGCAGCTGGTCTTTAGTAAGGACTCCTTTTCAACTACCATTGAATACCAATCGGTCTTTGGTAAGGTGCGGATACCAGCCTAATCACCGTCTTTACCAACCGCTCTGGTACCATCGTTACTGCCAGCTGGTCTCTGGTACAGGCATCTGTTCAACCACCCTCGATACCAGCTGGTCTTTGGTGCAGTGCGGATACTAGCCTAACCACCTTCGTAACCAATCTGTCTTTGATGCAGATACCGGCCATCGGCATGAGCAGGTCTTTGATGTGGGCATCTCCCTTAACCATCATTGATGGTGGTCCCACTCACGGCAAGACCTGCTTATCTGGACACCTGTCTCGACCACCGTCGCCATCGTCCTCTCCCATCAGAACCACTTTTTGAGATGAGTTCTTTCCCATTTTTTTCCCCGTTAATCTGTGGCTGCATTAATTGAACTTGCAGGGTAGAGGTAGAAAATGTCGAACTGAATGATGGTCAAAAACTGAGTTCTGAGCCATTCTTTGCTGGGCCACAGTCTTTTCAAATTGCGAAAAGGGTTTGCGCGGGGCTCTTGATTGGGTTAAAATTAGATATAAGGAGCGAAGGACAAAAGGAAAAAAAAAAGCGCCCTAGAAAACGTATAAAAGCGCCACTTGACCCGGTACGCAAATCGCTGCGTTAATTTAGTTCCCTTTAAATTAAAGCGTCAAAAAAGAACAAATAAAGCTTTTTCGCAAATAACCTTTATTTTCTCTTTCCTACTGTTTCCGGGAAAACAAAACCGAGAGTCAGGAGGACATGAGAAAATGAGAGGGAAATTTTACCCATAAAGAAGCTACATTCATCTGATTCTAATCTAATAAAATAGATTAGATTTTATAGTCTTATATTGAAGAAAGTAGAGGAAGGGATCTAATAAAGATGTTGGTTTTCTATTTGATCTCGTTGCCTTTAACATTGGGGATGGTGATTCTGACTTTGAAATATTTCGCGGGTCCAGATGTTCCTGCTTATGTCTTCTTCACCGTTGGATATACCTGGTTTTGTTCTTTCTCCATCATCATCCTCGTCCCCGCTGATATTTGGACGGTGATTTCCTTAGATAAAACCCATGATACTTATTTTTTTAATCAATGCTTTGTTTTCTTGGTTATCCCTTTTTTCCCTTTTCAATTATTAATTGGGTTTAAGGTTGTGAATTTCATCCGTTGAATATACTGATTGGTCAATGGAAATTTAAAGCTGAATTTTATTTGATCAATGACCAGGTTCGATGGTCTTATTCATTATTCTTTAGGTTGCTTGAAATATAAAACAAAAAGAACATAAATAATACAGAAGTTGGATTATGCATTTTTTTTTTTACCGGTGATTTCTAAACGGTGGAATGCTAAAAAATGTTTTAATTTAACTGAGGAAGTTCAGGGCATTTTATTTTGCCCATAAATAATGCATGTATACTGAATTGATTACTCGCTTTTCATTTTTTTTTCTTCCTGACCATGCAGACAATAGTTGGTCATTCCAGCACAGGAATATCTTTTTTCTGGAGCCTGACCTATTGGAGTACATTTTTGCTAACTTGGTATGTAAGCTAGAATGAATCGGCAGAATGTTTTTTTTACCCAATTGTATATTCGTTCACTTCCTCTCCATATTTGCAAGTGTTCTGGCTTGAAATGTCTTTATAACTTCACGCTCTGGTCTAGAGTAATCTTTTTAGAAGCTTCATGGTTAAGAGATGCATGTATTCTCATAGATTTGTATTAAACTATTTCTCTAAGCAGGGCTGTGGTGCCTACTATTCAGGGTTATGAAGATGCTGGAGATTTCACCATGGCAGAAAGATTGAAGACTAGCATACATGGAAATTTAGTCTTCTACCTCTGCGTTGGTTCTATTGGACTTGTCGGACTCATTTTATTCATTATTTTCCGTAAAAATTGGTTTGTTTCCTTTTCTATTGATTTATTGCTCTTTGTCTTCTTTGTTTCTGACTGATCCTTTGTTTCTGATCTTGTTTGTATGCATATAATTATTCTTGAAGATTTTGTGGTCATCATCATGTTAGGTGGTAAATTAGTTAAATTAGTAATAATTGCTTGTTTTAACAATAATTTACTATATCCTGTTGCTTTTTGATCCTTCAGCTGGCACCTTCGTCATATTTTCCTGCATTTATATCATTTTGTTTGCATGCTTTAACCTTAATGAAATTAGGTTGCAAGCTTTGACTATCATTTCTCCTACAATCTTTTATTCAAATATATGCTTCTGTGATTTGACTATTCTAGCATCCTTTGTCATGATTGATCCTTTTCTTTCTCTTTTGAGGGAGAAGGAGTGGAGGCATTCTTGGTTTTGCCATGGCTTGCTCGAATACTTTTGGACTTGTTACTGGTGCCTTTCTTCTTGGCTTTGGCCTTAGTGAAATCCCGAAGGGCATTTGGAAGAATGTGGATTGGACTATCCGCCAAAAGATTCTCTCACATAAAGTTGCTAAAATGGCTGTTAAACTTGATGATGCTCATCAAGAATTTTCAAATGTTATTGTAGTACGTATATCTATAACTTTACCATTTGTAAATTCAATAGCAAAAAGAAATCTACAGGCCACGATTAACTTATGTTCCTGTTTCGGTTTCTGAAGTCTTTGGTGGTTTAGTTTATTTCGTAATTGAAGAGCTTACCTTGTTGGCACCATCATATGATATCCATATTGCCCTTGACTACTAATGATGTTGTTATTTTCTGGTGATTAATGATAGAGAAAAGGAAAAATTCAAAGTTATGAATTAACGCCTGACAACTTTTGGTAATGGAAAACGTAAAAAATTTGAAGTCAACAAAAAATAGAATGGACCATAAATTATTAGAGATACACAGGTCCTTTATTATTGGTTGGTTCAATTGACTGAAGTGGCCATCTTGAATCCAATGATTTCTACTATTGAGAAGTGTATTGTCTAGCGTTTTTGTTTCATCAATCTCACGTTTTATTGAGCTTGATCACCACATCTTGTTGAATCAAAATGTGTTTCCTATAACACATATGTTACTGATGAATTTTTGAAGGGGAGGATTTTAAGATGTGTCAAATATCTCCAGAATTGTTTTATTTTAGTGACGCTCAGTCACTGTCATAATCCTGTTTAGCATCTCCATAAGCGCAATTAGCATATTCTGGTGCTCCCTTATTTCTTGGGCCTGCCAATTCAGTACTACATTGAATTAGGCTAATGTTTTCTTTCCCCTAGCCATATAGGGTTGGCATGTTATTATAGTCTAGTTGCTTGTTTGGTTTTGTATTGAGGGATATGATTTTCAATCTTCTTCGATATTGGTTTATTTTCTAATTCAGGTTGCGAGTGATTGCATCAAGTTATTATCTTTTTTCCTTCAGAACTAATAAGTGTGCATTTAATTAGGTTGCGCAAGCGACATCAAATCAGATAACGAGGCGCGATCCTTTAAGACCATATATGAATGTTGTTGACAGCATGTTACAGCAAATGGTACCCCACTTTGTCTATATGTCTGTTTAGTCCTAAAGTAGAGTTTTGTGTGCTTATCTCAAATTTATTTCCTGTTTTGCAGTTAAAGGAAGATTCTTCCTTCAAACCACAAGGTGGGAGGTTTGGGGAGAATGATATGGACTATGATACTGATGAGAAATCAATGGCGTCTCTTAGACGCAGGCTTAGGATAGCTAGAGAGGAATACTGTCGGTATCGAAGGTACACTGTAATGTGGTTAGTTAACATTTGTGTGGGTGTTTTAGTATATTTCATGGAGTATTGTTGTTTGATTGTGTCTCACTATTTTTAAATTTTTACGCAATATTGTAGGACTTATTTTGTATTTTTGTTGGAAAATTGACAGTGCAAACGTGTACATTGCTTGGGAGGAACTTCTGCCTTCTTGTGAACTTCTTTATTTATATTTGATTTCCACCTGATGAAAAACAGTGCAAACTCTATTTCTGCAATTCTTTCATTTTTGGAAGAATTGTTGCTATTTTTACCCTTTTGACATTGCTATGTTGTCCAAACTTTGAGGGAACAGATCAAATAGTGGTAGATTACTTATAAAAGGCAATTAATTTCTTTGTCAAGCATGGTTTTGGTATCATTAAGGTTTAGAAACTGTAAATAATGTTGCTGTACTCTGCTTCCAAGTGAGTTTTTCCTGTGGTAATTAATGTTAACTCCTAGACTTCTGCAGTGAATATATGAGCTTTGTCATGGAAGCTCTTGAGCTGGAAGACACCATCAAAAACTATGAGCGCCGTGATTCAACTGGATGGTTTGTACTTTGCATTTAAAGAACACTTGCATGCATATTAAGTTATGTGTTTTGCCTCCTGATTTGATCTATAAAACATCAACTTTAGACTTTAATTCCGGGTTCAATAGTATCTAAAGGTGCTTATGCTATGGGGCCCAATTCCTTGGCTGAGCTGAACTCTAGAAACTGAATTGTTTTAAAATCCTTCAGGTCCCTCCCCCCCCCCCCCTTTTTATTTCTTATAAACTTACCTTCGATTTGGTCTTTCTCTTATATATGCCTTTAGGGTGTGCATGGCTGGGTGGAAAAGTAAAAGAATAGATAGAGGAGGGTGAAAAAGTAGAAAAAAAATAAATTTTGCATATGCTTGGTTGAAAAGAAAAGGGGAAAGATTATAATTTTCCACACCTATTAATAAAAACAAATCATTCCAAATCGGAAAGAAAATGAGAGTAGCGTGAGTCAAATGTGTATATTTACAATATTATTCATATTTTCTAGATTTTGTTTTTTCATCTTATTTTACGAAGGGTGTAATGGTAAAACAATATAATTTTTATTTTTTCTCCCATTTTTCAATCATACAAGGCAATGGGAGGAAAGAATTTTTTTTTTCTTTTCGCTTTTCCATCTTTCCTACCAAGCACACCAATGAAAAGAAAGAAATATGTTTTACATCTTCTCACTTTTCTCCTCCTACAATTTTCCATCTTTTCAATTTCTTGCCACCTTACCAAGCAAAGCCTTAGTGCTAAGTACACAGAGGGGTGCGTTTTCAACTTTCTTTTGTGCTTTGCTCTGTTTCTTTGAATTAGCAGCCATGCTTTAAGTCCAAGTGTAGAATATTTCGATATTAGGGATAGTAAAGTTATTTTGACATTTTCTGATTTGTTTATTGTGATTATGCATAATGCATTGGCATTTAGGTGGACATGAAGTAGCTAATGTATTCAATAAGATGTTATCAATGTTTTATGGATATAATCTTTCCGCATGCTAGGGAGAGGAGTTAAGATCTTGTATTGCCAATTTTTATTAATTGAGGTAGAGAAACAGCTTTAGAAACCAATCATCTGTTTAGGTTGTTAAATTGCCACTTTAGATGAGCATAACTAAGAATGAGGATTGTCAAGGAAGGAGATTCCAGATGAAACAATAAAATCAGGTTATTTTACTAAGAGTAAGAACTTATTTGGAGCGAGTTATCAATATATTTTATTCAATAAATGATTCCCCTTAAATTGGTTGTTGTATTAGTGAGGCTCAAAATGTTATAGAGAGTTGTTGCCTATAACCTTTCTACTTGAAGGTGGACTGATATTAGGCAGAATAATTAATCTAAATAAAAGTTCTTGTATTTTTCACATTATCCATGTAAGATTTGATAGTGGAATTATTTGTTGCTATTTTGTCAATATAGAGTTTTCTGTTTTTGTGTGCTATTCAAGTCTTCTGTTGTGTTCCTAAAAGTTTGCCCAAGATTCATTTTAAAGTATTGCAGGAAATTTGTTTCAAGCTTCAAGGCTGAACGAACGGGTAAAGTAGGGTCTTCTCTTGATATGATTGGTAATTATTCGATTCTGAGTACTTTCTTTTTTCTTATTTTGATTAGGCTCTGGGAATTTCTGGGTGCAGATAACCGATCCATCTAGATGCTTAACATTTTCTGTTTCAGTTGTTTTATGATTCCTTATAGCAGACTGGAAATACATAAAAGAAGTAGATGAATCTTCTTTAACCTTTGATGGTTCTTTTTGTCCGTTTCCAGTTTCGAATGCTACAATTAATGCTCCATTTGGATTGTGCGGTGCAATCCAAAGCATTATGGTGGGGTAAAACACCCCCCCGACTGGACCAGACACCCGTTTGGGTGTCCTGCTCCAGTGCAGTTTTAAGGGTCCAGTGGAAAATTTTGTTTCACCAATGGAAAATTTTTCCACTCTTAACCCTTTTTTTATTTGTTAAATTTTATATATTATTGAGTGGTAAATAAATTTACATTGTTGGTTTTTTAAGTTTTTATGTATTTTAATTTTTATTTAAAATTTTTATATTATTTATTTTTATTAATTCTCTCAAATTTTCAAATTATACCATGCCAATATTTTTGAATGAATAAATTTTTAAAAATTTGAGGATGTTAAATAAAATTAAAATATTATAAAAATATATAAAAGATGATAAATAATTAAATATCATTTTACTATACTTTAACTTGTGTAATTATACTATTATTAATTATATACAAATTTTAATATAATATCCTTAATGGTAATTTTATCTTCTCATTACATTCACCTCACCGCTACCGCTACTATTGAATCCAAACACATATCCCGCTATTGATTTTAATCTCACAGCCACAGTGCCTAATCTCACAGCCACAGTGCCCAATCTCACAGTTATAGTAACTAATATCACTGCCACTGTTGTTTTTAATCTTACCTGCATCAATTTCACCGCCCATCCAAATGGACCTTAAGTGTTCTTATGTATCATGAAAGTATTGGAAAGTCATTCATGTACATAAATGGATGCTTAATTATTTGAATCACTGAGTGATGGAGTACTTTTTGTGAACTTGCAATAATGGTACGTTGTTAAGTTGCAGTTATAGATTTATGTTATACTTTACCATCAAGTTAGGTAATATTCAAACTAATTAGTTATTCCTTGCAGAGTTCATTTGGCGTTGTGTTCTAAGAAAGCAACTAGAGAAACTCTTGGCTATAATTCTGGGCTGCATGTCAGCTGCAATACTTTTGGCCGAGGCTACCATACTCCCCAATGGAGTTGATTTGTCTCTCTTCTCCATTCTCATAAACTCTGTGGGAAAGCAGGAAATGCTCGGGCAGGTAATATATTCAGAAATTGGACTCTTAAGAGGCTGAAAGCATCAAGCATGTGTGAGAACAAAGAACTGAACTGTAGAAATCAGGTTTGCAATTGATGTTACCGTGTTATCCTAAACCCCATTCTTCCTATATGGGAGGAAGAAATCCACCAGCAAACATGCCTTCTTAATATCCGATTCAAAACAAAGAGTTGGAAACACTAGTGCTTTATGGTGTCAATTATTCATTTGCTTTTGCTACTAAGAGCAAGTAAAAAACTCAGCCTATACTTAAATGTTTTCTTGATGTCCATCAACCCTGATCATTCACCCCAGTGTAGTTTAAGTTAATAAATGGTGCACTTGGGTGGAATCTTAAATTCAATTTTCACAGTCAGTCAAGGGAATTAGTGTTATCAAATGATCATGCTGATTTGCAGGTTGCTGCTTTTGTCCCTCTGATGTATATGTGCGTCTGCACCTATTATTCCTTGTTCAAAATTGGAATGCTGATGTTCTACTCCTTGACACCAAGACAAACAAGCTCAGTCAGCCTGCTTATGATATGCTCGTAATTCTTCCTTTTTCTGCAATTGTTTCAACTTTTATTAGTCCTTTCATTTTTAGAATTTGTACTGGATCTCACTACTATACACGTCTATCAGGATGGTTGCACGATATGCCCCACCAATTTCATACAACTTTCTCAATCTTGTCCATCTCCCCCGCAATAGGAAAACGATATTTGAGAAGGTTAGTGGTTTTTCTACTTTATTGTGCTTTCCTTGAAAACATCCAGCTATGTGATGGTAGTATTGTTTCAATTTTATGCATCATTCTGCCAAATAATTTATGGTTCCTCTATTGTATCTCGGCAACTAAGATTTATGCGGTAGGCATAGCATAATAGGGCATTTCAATGAATTCTATATTGCCTCTTGGACGTTCTCCTTTTTCTCCAAAAGTTGATGTTTGATAAAAAGCCTAGTCACAAAATGTTTGCTCACACCAACCTTTTTAAGATGCATAAATTGTGTTTTATTTTCTTCTGGGAATCTAAGCAGAAATAGGACCTACATATTTATTATTAAAAAATGTTTATTTCTTTTAAATGAAGCAATTTATACCATAAAAACTGAATGACATTTCATTTGGCATGAAAAAGTAAGGATGCAAGTGGGATAAATACTTACAAATTTGTTGAATGATTATCTAGATATACAAACTTGTTACTGTGGCGTCTGGACTGGAATATTTTAGTTTCTTAAACTGTGAAGTCCCTGCCTCAGAGACGTTTCAAATCTGTCATTTTGACGAGACAGAAATGTGATTTAGAATTACTCTTTTCTTTTCAAGATATTTGATTGTCTTATTTGAAATCTCATGTAATATCAACTTATATGCAGAGAATGGGGAACATAGATGATGCTGTTCCTTTCTTTGGTAAAGGATTCAATAAAATCTATCCCCTGATCATGGTTATATACACGCTGTTACTTGTGACAAACTTTTTCGATCGCGTCATTGATTATTTTGGGAACTGGAAGATATTCAAGGTTCAAGATGAAGCCGATGACACTGATGGATTTGATCCATCAGGACTAATTATCTTGCAGAAAGGTTTCCGTCTGCATGCACAGTGACAGGTTTCTTCTTTGTTCCCTGTAAGTATAAGTTGTAAATGTTTCTATTTCTTTTTTAGAACGGTCTTGGCTCGAGCGAGGGCATAAAGTTGGCGAGCATGTTATTCCATTGGCTAGGAATTTCAACGGCATGAGTATTGACATCGAACCTGGCAACAATAACATAGTATGTATGCTCTTGTATTTAAATTTGCAGTCTAGTTATATGTAAAACATGCATGCGAATGACTTTGCTGGTGCACATTTTAGAGTGTCTTCCATTTTTATCTTCTTTTTAACATTTATGTATTTATTTGATCTTTAACTTGAAACTGGTATATAAGGATAAGACAGCTACAGTTAAAAGAGCAGACAGTGCAGCTGACATTGGAAAGATAGGTGATTTTAGATATCTGAAAGAACAGGTTCAACATGACACAAGCACAGAAGCCATCAGCAAGAAATATTCCGGCATAAGAGAATACCAGAACAAACAAGAATCTAACCCGAATTCAACTGAAGAAGATTCCACATCCTCGAAAGTTGATGTTGACAACTCTAAAACTGCAAGGACGCCATTGTCAGGGGGATTAGTATCGAAATGGGAATCAATGAAGTCAGGTCTTCTAAATTTCAAATCGAACCTAGAAGCAAAGAATTTCCTCCCTGTACGCCAGACTCAAGAAAATACAGCACCCTCCCGTGCTTCCTCCTCTGAATCTCTTGATGAAATTTTCCAGAGATTGAAAAGACCGGCTCTGGACCTGAGAGACTACGGTGCTGACGATGATCAATTTTGAAGATGACATGGAATTCAGAAAACCACCCAAATTGTGGGACAGAAGCTCAAGACTTCATTTCACAGCAAGTGCAAAACATGTTTGTATTCTGAGGCGAGCTGAATTCAAATTGTAGTAATGGTAGAATGAATGCTCATCATCAGCATTGAGTATTTATTAATGTGGCAAAGCCACAATTTTGCTACGAACTCACTTTCTCCAGAGAATATACACTCAAAACACCGGATGCTAGCGATCCGAGGATTATTTTACCCTTGTAATATGTTTAGTATACTATAATGAAAATTTTATTACAGTAATATTTTAACATATTACAGTAATACGGCTGTTTGGTTAGTATAATGACTATTTCATAGAATAACCTACTATGATTATATTTCAAGAAATCATTAAACAGTCATTTCAAACCTCCTACTGCATAGATATTTTGACTTTAGATGGAATAAAAAATTATTTTAGAAATAAAAGGAGATTTAAATCTCATTCTATACTATTTTATTAAATTATTAAATACAATTATTTTATTTTATTCTTTCTCTATTTTATTTTTATAGAATAATTATTCTATTACAATATTCTTTTAATTCAATAAACCAATGTAAATATTATAAAGTCGATTATTGATTATGAATTTTTGCACGTTGTTATTTTAATATTACGGGGGTTCTCTCTACCAATAAATGAAAGCCCTTCTGAAAAAAAACCCTTTTTTTACAAAGAAAGGATTGTTTGATCAGACTAATTTAATTAAAAATAAAATCAGACCTTGTTTAATTGAAAATTAGAAATTATTTTGTGCGTGTAAAAGAACGGTGCTTCAGTCAACCTGTAATAAAAAGGTTCAGTAGGCAAAAATGTTAAAGTTATATATTTAAATCTTATTTAATTTTAATTAAATAATTGGATTCTACTAGTATAATTAAGAGCAGCCTTGACTCCAGTCGACCAAGGCTTTCTATGTCATCTGCCACTTCAAAGTCAAAATTGTGACCCTCAAGGCCTAAACCTCGAGCTGGCCCAGCCCCTGATGTGGTCTTCTCCAATACATTTATAGCCGTTTTCCCGCCCTTGCATTGCATTTTGTAGCTGTTAGCTCCTCTCTCTCTCTCTCTCTCACTCTCTCTCTCACAGCAATCCTTATTGAAAGAAAGAGAGCCATGGATTCGCTGAAGGAAGAGGAGGTGCCAATACGCCTGCATTCGGCGGTGGAATATTTGCTACGTTGCCATTCCGATCAGCTCCACGCAATCATTCTCTCTCCTGTCCCTAAACTTCACTACCCTCTTTTCATCGAGTACTCTCTCTATCTCCCTGCATTTATCTCCTTTTTTTTTTCTACGCTTTTATGTGTCTTTTTCTCATTTTCATCCCCTCTTTATTTCGCCTTTTTCTGTATAGTTATGCCGAGCTGTTGGATGCTGATCCTCCTCTAGCCCGCCTCGTCTTCGCCAACCCAACTGACTATTTGAGATTGTTTGAACAAGCCGCTATTTTGGCTCATGTATTCTCATCTAATTCAAACATTTATGCGAAGTATTAATTTTTATGCTCCTTATGAATAAGTTTCCTGAACTAAGGACGAAACTGGATATGGGTTTTTGTTCATATTCTTGATTGCACATTTTAACGATTTATGTGGTCTTTGGACCAAGGAAATATGTGTTGCTGTGGGCAGATATTCAATCGTTCTGATCTTTTATTTTCACATCCCTAGTGCAACTATAATATATGCATGCATTTGATGTGCTTTTGTGCAGAAAAGAGTACTAAAAGACATGCTATCACATGAGAAGGGGGTTGAAAAGAAATTCATTCATGTTCGATTCAATGTCTGCGGTTCTCCTCTTGAATGTCCTGGTTTGCTTCTATTCATTTTCTGGGCTCCTATACACACATGTATGCATATTTGTTTTATTGCTTTGAACGTTCCATTGAAGGGTGAATTTATATGTGGAACAGAGACTTTTCCAAGTATTGGGCGTGTGAGAGTTAAACATCGAGGAATTCTTCTTACCCTCAAGGGGACTGTAATTCGGTCTGGACCAGTGAAGATGTATGAGGGGCAGAGGACATATCAGTGCAAGAAATGCAAGCACATGTAAGTTCGGTTTCTAGTTCATACTCTACATACATTTATGCACGGTAGAGTATGCTTGTAATGTGATAATTTTGGCCCTTTTGTATTTCCATGTGGCCTAAATTCCTCTGTACAGATTATAGAATGATGGTTAGAAATAGAAACTACAGGCTAAACCCAATGGCTTAATCTTGGTTTCTATTACTCACATGAAGGAAGGGATGTCAAATTACACTGCTGTAAATGAAATAAGCTATTTTAAGGGATAGAAACAGGGAGCCTTCCGGCTACAAGGTTAGTAAGTATTACCCTTAAATAATGTCTAAGCAGTACCCTTAATGGCTGAAGGTGGCATAACCTAATTCTTGGGGCATCACTCCTTTAAGTTTCTTTCATAAACAAAGCGTCTTCGAGTTAAGAGAATCATTTTGAGCAATTTAAGCTGGTGTTTTTGGCAACTGCTCTAGTCTGACTCCCGGGGTGTGTGGTTACCTCCATATTTTACTAGTTGTAGATAAGCTTGAGCAAGGCCATTAACTGAACATACTCAATAGTTGCCAAATGCAAATCTTGGCAAATCAGACATCTCTTGGTTTTCCTGCAGAATGATTACTTCATTCTCATTTATATCTGCATCGACTTCATTCTAATTTATATAAGGATTGCTGCATGTTACATCTTCTTACGCAAGAAGTGCTGGTTTTTAGAATTTGATTACCCTCTGCTTGTATTAAACTTATTTTTGCACCAGATTAGTTTTGTGGTGGGAAGAGGGGCAAAATGTTTGATGTTTCTAAGCAATTTTTATTCAATATGTCAAGAAATACCTGGATAATCCCAACTTCATGTATCTACTCTTTCATTCTTTTATATCTTTTGAGGGGTTAGATTTGAGTTTCACCCTCAAACATTTTCATGATCCAATTTATGTGTCACTTTTTCCGTTGGCAGCTCACATGATATTTCTGGATTCTAAGTTGACTGTCAGTTGGGTTGAAAATGTTTGTAGGTTTCCTCTTTATCCTGAGCTTGAAACAAGAAACTCGATAACACTTCCATCAATCTGCCCCTCTCAGGTTTATTGTTAGTTTTAATTGTTCTTTAATTCGTATTGCCAGAAAGAGTTCTCTTTTGTTCTTAGTTTTATCAGTTCCTAACGTAGTTTTGGAAGTATTTTGTCTTCTGTATATGTTGATGTGATAGTATGGATATACTTTGGTATTTGGTAACAGATTACTTTTTTAATAACAGAGGTCCATTCCTTGCGAAGGAAATAAATTCCAGTGCATAGAAAATACCACAATCTGCCATGATTATCAGGAAATCAAAATTCAAGAAAGCACACAGGTGTTGGGTGTTGGTGTAATTCCTCGTTCAATTCTAGTCATTCTTCAAGATGATCTTGTTGACATTGTTAAAGCTGGAGGTACCACGCTCTGCAAACCCTGGTTTTTCAATTTTCTCTACATTTTTCTGAACATAGCCTATTTTTGAATTCTGTCCACATAGGGAACTTCTACTATCGTGTCATGGAATGTTTTTTAGTATTATGCATTCACCGAGGTTTAAGAGAAACAAGTTAACCATGAATTACACATTAAATCCAGTCTTTCATTGAGTTTACTAAGTCTTTATGATGTTCTACTGAGAAGGAAAAATTTACTAGAGGGCTAGTCGGTGTTGAATTGAGAATTTGAGATAGGATCTTCTCTTGTGAAGCGGTTCAGTGCTTCATTCAATTAGGAAGATCTAATAATATTGCTAGAAGCACTCAAGCATTTTAGGCTAAGTTACTATAAGAGCCAACCTAAACTTGTACCGCGTTTAATGACCTTAATTCCTGCCTGAATTGTATAGATGGAATTGTTTTGGTTTATGTTGTTGTACAGGGTGGCGAATGTAAGATCCTTTCTTCAGCAATCTGGCCAAATTTTTCTTTAAATGCTTTATTAAACTAGCTTAAATGGAATTATCAATAATTAAAAGAGGAATTATGCAATGTATATGCATGAAATTCAAAATCAGGAGCTGAGAGTAGCTGTAGAATAAAGTTGCAAACTTGCAAGCAATACTGAACTTTTAGAGGCCAAAGGAAGCAAGAACCAAAGTTAGAAATTATTTATTTAACATGGTGCAGTATGTGCAGCAATAACTTTTAAATGCTTGAGTTTATAGAGTGAACCAAAAATTTAGCAATGCAAGCATATGATTGAGATGCAATGATGCGCCATGGACAAGAAAGTGAATTAGAGGTCCTTCAACTTGCTTAGTTGCTTCTTCGTCTTCGTCTTCTTCTTCTTCCTTTTTAAATTTAATTTCCAAGGTCTCATCTGTAGGTGTACATGTACCTAAATAACTTTTTAGAATGGCTGTGCTCATATCTGAGTTGTACTGAATTCAGACCTTGCCTGCTATGATAAAAATTGAATTAGCATTAGACTTATGTTGACTCTTTGTCATAATGTGCCAAATGCAAATCTGCACACCAGAGCCCAGAGAAAATTTAGTGTCTACAACATAATAGCTTATGATTGCCCTCAAAAATACCTAACCTGAAGGAGCCTGGGAAATTAGGTGTGACTCATGAAAAAGCTATCGAGATGGCTGTCAGCTGTTGTCCCTGCCTTTTTTAGAGTACAACCCCGACGTTATATCTTATATTTGCAGCCCCTGTACTCTGAATATTATTTATGTTTCATTATAGTATCTGGATGTCATGGCAAGCAATCCATCTTACATAAATGTTGCTTTCTTCTTTAATTTGTTTGTAGTTGCTTTTTGGGTTATTTAATTATCTAACTTCTTTCGGAGCTACAACTTTTGTTTGTCCAGATGATGTAATCATTACAGGAATCTTGACTGCGAAGTGGTCTCCTGATTTAAAAGATGTGCGCTGTGACCTTGATCCCATATTAATTGCCAATCATGTGAGGTAACAAAACTGAAAACCTTGGTTTTATCACTTTTCTGTAATGCTCCTGCTATCATTGTTGTTAACTGGACAGAAATTGAAGATTATTCAAAATTCTTAAGGTTTAAACATTTTATCTATTTGGGACTATGTAGTTGATCTGTCGTAACTTGGTCTGAAACCCAAATTGATTATCAACTGAATGGGCTATTATCCTCTTATAATTTTGACCTCATGTAATTCAGTTGAGCGGTATTATATACAGAAACTCAATGATGGCAAGTTATAGACCTTTCCATGTTGTGACTTTCCTAGTCACTGCCCTTTATGAGCATTTCTATGAGAGATTGAAAGGTCTCCATTTTAAATATTGATTCTGCTGGCCAACAGGACCAAATTTATTATTTGGCAAATGGTTCCTAATTAAAGGAATGAATCCTGTTGTAGCACACATATCAAGCTAAAAGTTGGAAAATAACATACTAGTAACATGTGTTAGATGGAGATAAACGACATTTACATTTTTGTTAATGAGATTATGTTCCCTTAACATTTATAAATATAAGTGCCTTGCATACAAGGCAAGTCAATTGGTGGTACTCCGAGTCTAAATTCTTCCTATATTATCTATAAGTGAATACAGATGACAAAACAATCATGAGAAATGCATTTATCAACATTAGGTAAATGTTAACCTGTTTCATGTTTCTGACCTCTCCAACCACCTTTCATCTGTTTGTAAGTCATCAAGCAATGCATAATTTGGGTATACGAGCTCCTTAAAAACAGTTATTTGTCCCAAATTTCTTGTAGTTTTTATGCTTTTGCGAACTAATTATCTTATTCTAGTGAAAATAATTAGCTATTCTAAATTACTTTTAGTGGAAATTACAATAACTACGCCTGCTTATTTTTGTCTTAATTTATTTCTCGTCTAAGGAGAACTAATGAGCTGAAATCAGACATTGATATTCCTGATGATATTACTATGAAATTCAAGCAATTCTGGTTAGACTTCAGACATACTCCATTGAAAGGTAAGGATAGCTGGTCATGTATTTGTTCACTTAGAAATTCACGTGTATTAACGAAATTTGTCATTTTAAATATTTAGCAGATTCTTACTTTTCTTGTCCTTTATGGGGCACATTTGACCTTTTTTTTACCTATGATCATACATTTACTTGAAGCTCTTCCCATTATTTATGATGGATTTTTATACTTTTTTCTGCCCAAGTGAAAGTTGCTTAATGTTAACCCAGGGAGAAATGCTATTCTTCGAGGAATTTGCCCACAGGTTTTTGGACTCTTCACTGTGAAACTTGCAGGTCTTCTGTCATTCCATATCTTTTCTTGAAAAACACACATACACATGTAGGCATATATGGAAGTTTCGGTGACAAACATACTGAACTGTTACTTCCCTGATCTCAGTTGCACTAACACTGATTGGAGGTGTCCAACATGTTGATGCTTCTGGGACAAAGATTCGAGGAGAGTCTCACTTGCTTCTGGTTGGTGACCCGGGTAAAGTTTTTTCTTTTCACATATTATATGATAGGGTTCTTTCTTGGATATTCACTTATTTAGCATTTACAATTTCATGCTTGAATTTGGTAACCACTTTATTGAGCTACATTCCTTGAAAGCAATTGACAAGGTGCTTTCTTGGGAATATGAAAAATAGCATTCATCTGCATCATGGTTGATAATTATTTACCTACTTTATTATGTCATAAGAAAGATTTCAATGTTTTGGCACTGGGGAATTATAATTGGCTGCAATCCTGTGCAGTACTTCGAGCGTGCATTTTTTCCCAAACCCCCAACCCCCTGGGTGGTCAGTCTCTGAGATTATAATTCAGTAGAACCCTGGTCAAACCTTTCTTCAAATAGTTGAGATACTAATATATAAGTATGTATGGACTAACTCATTCCTGTGAGTGTGCACAACTTACATTTCTCTATGATTTACAAAGATTCAGAAAGTGTATGAAATCTTGCAGTGTTAGAATGTTAGGATTGATGTCATGTGAAAAGTACTTGAAATTTTTTTTACAGGTACTGGAAAGTCTCAGTTCTTGAAATTTGCTGCAAAATTAAGCAACCGATCTGTTATCACTACTGGCTTGGGAAGCACTAGTGCTGGACTGACTGTTACTGCCGTCAAGGATGGTGGTAAATTTCATATCTCCTTTATTGCAATTTTATATTCCCTTACAGAAAAGTTGTTAGTATTAGTTCATTATAAATAATAATTCAGCCTGATTATGTAATAATTAATTTTGTGAACTTGAAGAAAATAATTATGAACTGGATTCAACGATATGCAGGGGCGGATCTTTAAGAGCTTTGGGGTGCCCATGGCCCCTCCAAAAATTTTTCAACTTCGTGTATATATGATACGTCATAAGATAGTGACAGATTAATAGATTATATAAGGGACCAAATATATATATATATA
>JAQSVH010000004.1:1258696-1269588 GCA_029448705.1 Adansonia digitata
ATATATATATATATAAAATACATCATAAGACATTTAAAGGTTTAGCCTATTTAAATTTGGCCCACTACCCATTATTCTCACCAAAAGACTACAAATAAAATATTATGTTTAGGTTGGCCCACCACTTATACCCACTACCACCCAAAAATTACTTTTTTAAGAATATGAATGCATTAAAATTTTATAATTTTTTACATGTGTATAATATAACAAATGAAATATATTTTGGCCACCTCAAAATTTTAAATGAAGATCCGCCGTTGACGATGTGAGTTATAATCAAAATGGAATGTATAAAATGATTATAGTTCATGTTGCTGAATAATTTATACTGGCGAAGGGTGTTATTTCTAGAGTAGAGAATATGAAAACTGGTGAAAGTTTGCTGCAGATGTATTGACTTTTACTTTCTTGTTCAAATAATTGAAGAGAAAATAAAATGAAGATAAATAAGTGTTTAGATTTTCATAGGTAGAAAGCAGAAAATTTGACCATATGTGATTATCTTATTCTGGTGGCTGGTCTAACAATTTAATGGCAATGATAACTTGCGGAAAAGGAGGTAAGTGAAGGTAATTGTAGCTAGAGACTAGGATATAGGTTGAAAGTACATTATACAATTCAGACTGCTTAACTTTGGAGGTACATGAAACTGGAACTTGCATATATAATATGTCTGTATGGTTTTGGTTCACGGTTTGTTTGATTCATTCCTTCAACTTCTTTACCTCAATATAATATTTATTTAAAAAAAATTAATCATTCATATATCTTAGTACTTGATTGTCTCGTTGAAGGTAACAAATATGAGTTAAACTATTATTATAAACTTGTGCTTCGCTATATTTCCCTTTTAATAAAGTATTGCTTCAACCATCTCCATGCTATCCATGTGGAAAAATTTATAAAAGAAAGAGGGGTCAGGGGAATGGTTAAACAAGTTGTTTGATTGAAAGTTTTGCATGGTAGAGCTGGTGTGGCCTCGTGGTTGTCTTTTTTCCATTTATTGAAGGACAATGACTTGACACTCATGGCTTTTTCTTATCTTTTGTCAATTTGTGGAAATTTCGTCTAGTTAGAGGGCTAATCATATCTGTGGTATTACTAGGAGAGTGGATGTTAGAAGCTGGGGCCCTTGTTTTAGCAGATGGAGGCCTTTGTTGTATTGATGAATTTGATAGGTATTCCCTCTGAGTCATCATCATGAATTTTTTTTCTATCTTTAGTAAGGGAATTTGATTAAGAACTGATTACAATATTTAAAACCCTTCTTTTCTCTGTCCAAAGCTGGGGTTCCAAAGAACTTTGCTAGGACTTAAAACAGTTTTTTCATCATGTACACATTGAACATGCTATCACAATTGTATTACTATCAACGTATGATACTCGCAAATATCTATACATGAATATATTCTTAGGGAATATGGAATAGCAGATATGATGCTTTAGAAGTTGCTTTCTTTGGTCATTCAAGAACTTGCTCTTTCAGGAGGCAACTAGTTTTTTATTTTTTAAAAGGAAAAATAACATAACTAATATTAAAAGAAGATATATACTATAACCCATCAAAGGGTTAAAGACTAGGATATACAAGATAAAGGACCAAGCCACAAATAGGATCAAAACAAGGCATCAACTTTAAGCAATATACCTAGATTTCCAAACCCCAAATGACAACACAAGCATAAAAGCAGCCCGGAAGAAACTGACACAGGCATATAAACCATTTTTCAGCATTTTTATGATACATAGACAATGCCCACATATGATCAACCTTTTGACAGCGATTATGATACATAAACGTCGAATTGCCATAGAAATTAAACTAATTTTTTAACTGATCTGTATTTTCCTTTTTGTTTATTTATGTTTGATTGTATTTCTTCCTGTTTCGGGGGTGGTGCTGTGGGATATAGCATGAGAGAACATGACAGGGCAACCATACATGAAGCAATGGAGCAGCAGACTATAAGTGTTGCGAAGGTAGAGCATTTTTGCCACATTGCATCACTATAACTTTTGTTTGAATCCATGTGAATCTCTATTTTGGTTAACATGTCTTTTCAAAACATCTTTGCCCTGCGTCATAATTAATCCTACAGTTCTTTAATTCCTTATTTATTTATTTTTTTGAGGTAGGAAAGGCTAGAGGATCTGTACAGTGGGAAATGATCCTCTATTCTACTTAAAGAGTAGTGAACATGTTTACTACTTAGCCTATGATGATACATGTACTCTAGAATAAATCTATAGTCAATATTTATCCAAATCATTTTCTCTTTTTTTATTAATTTTCATTTATCTTCCTACTCAATTTAATGCCATCAAATTTCAACCCTAGATTAACTTTAATGTGCATTCTAAACCTTAAGACAAAGTAGTGGAGAAGATCCTTACCCCATACAATATTATGTCGATATCCATCTTGAGGTGCCTATACTGTCCTTGCTGCTTCAACCAAATCTTCAGTTGTGTTGTTTTTCTTTTACTTATTTGAAAACATCTAGAATAGGCTATTTTGTTGCATTATGTTGTATAATACCACATAAAACAAGTTTTAGCTTGGAAGCTATCAAGAAAGATTAATAAGTTCATTCAGCTTTTCCTATATTCTTTGCAACCTTTCATTTCTGTTTTCTATGTCTACTTGTTATTTTACTTGATTGTTAAGAGCCGCTTTTTGTAGGGGAAGAAGCAAAGCCTGTTAATCAACTTGCTCTTGCATCTGCCTGGATCATCCCTGCCAAAATCTGTGTCCCCCACAGTCAGAATACTTTTAGAAAGTTGAGAGTTGAATTTTTAAAATTTATGTTAGATGCCATTCCTTCTTACATGGAACAGGCAGTCTGCTGACTAACTTACACTTAATGTTACCAGATGTTGTTGATTTTCCATGATTGTTTAAATATTGTTATCTGGCATCCATCAGTTGTTCTTTCTTTATTTTTAATTTATTTATTTTATGCGTTACTTGCTTGTTGGTGTAAGCATGGCTATTAAACATGTTTTGGCATCTTTCTTATTTTTCAGGCTGGCCTTGTTACTACTCTTAGTACCAAGACAATTGTCTTCGGGGCAACAAATCCCAAAGGACACTATGATCCTGATCAACGTATCATTGCAAGTTATGGAACTAGTTTGATTGACCTTCGAAATTAAGTTGCTTGATTGTGCTTGTTTTTGTTTCCGTTTAAATAAGAAAATTACAAGTTGTGCTCCACCTTACCTTATATGGCATTGTAGGTAAACGCAGAATATAATTGCACGTACTGTTCTTTAACTTTTCTTTCTCAACAGCATTTTCCTCCAAGGCCCTTTTTCTCTGGTTTTGCTCCATCTGCCCTGGGTATTTCTCTTATTTACATTGATGTCCTTAACCAAATCTAGCTCTCTCTGTCAATACGGCACTCTCTGGTCCCTTACTAAGTAGATTTGATATCGTCCTTGTCCTCTTGGATACGAAGAACCCTGAATGGGATGCAGTTGTATCATCACATATTCTCGCTGAGGTTATTCTTTGTAAACTTGTTAATTTTGTAGAAGCATTTGAATGAATCTATGACCGTAAAAAATAACAAGGGATTTGAATTAATTTCAGGGAGAATATGAAAATGGCAAACAGGATGAAGATCTGGGAAATATATGGCCACTTTCTATTCTTCGCAGGTAAATACTTCTTTGGTACATGGAACTTTTCAATCACTCTGTAAAACTTTTGTCTAACATCATGTATTAGCAACCATCTTTTCATTACTATTTTTCTTTCTTTTTCTGGGAGGGGTTGGTTGGGGTTTCTAGGTAATTCTTGTACAAAGTAAATTTACATTTAACCGCAAAGTACTCAGTGGTCTTATTATGTATCTCCTAGGATCATTTGAGTTTCTAGCTTTTTAGATGTCTTGCAGGTATATTGACTATGTAAAAAAACACTTTAAACCAGTGCTTACGAAAGAGGCTGAAAAGGTGATCTCCAGCTATTATCAACTCCAAAGGAGATCAGCCATGCATAATGCAGGTTCCTCCTTTAGAGATCCTTTCTACTAAATCAAAATTGCCATCCTTTTCATTCACTTTGATCATACTATGATGGACAATGCAGCAAGAACAACGGTGCGCATGCTTGAAAGCTTGATACGCCTGGCTCAAGGTATGTTAGAGAACGTGTTGATTTAACATCATTGTCGGCCAATGCTCTCTCCATTGGACTTTTTGTAGCAGCTGTATCCAATCCTCAGTAATGGTTTTGCGGCTGTCAATGTTGCAGCACATGCAAGGCTTATGTTCAGAAATGAGGTTACTAGATTAGATGCCATAGCAGCCATTTTATGCATTGAATCATCCATGACTATTTCTGCCATCATAGACAGCATAGGGAATGCCCTGCACTCCAATTTCGCTGAGAACCCTGATCAGGAATGTATCCTTACCAGCACTCTGCTTACTTTATAAATCATCCATGATGAATATATGACATGCATCCATACATGCCAAAAGTTGAGCCACTCAGCTATACATTCATCTCAAACTTATCTATAAGAGGGCAAACCTCTGATGACATCACTTCGTTATTTCAGTGTTTCTGCGTGCACGATCAATGTTTCATTCATAAACTCAAAATTTTATTTCATAGACAAGATTTTTGAATACTTGACTTCAATTTATAGATGCCAAGCAAGAAAAATTAATTCTTGAAAAGTTAAGTTCAGTTGATGAGTCCGAGGAAACAAACGGCTTGGGAGGTTTCTACTGATGCAAAATTTGCAGTAACATGGAAGCATCCTGGTTGCTCTTGGGATAGCGACTAACAGCCATAACCTTCTATCATAGAAAAATTTACCATTTTGCTTTTTGCTAGGATAGGGAAAATGCTATATTATTATTTAATGCATGTAGCCTGAAGTAGATGTTCTGAAAGCTTGGAGGACAGAACTTTGGGACTTATTTCAAAAACCAAGTTTCAGTTGATCGTCTGATGGTATATCAGGATAATTTGTCTGTATTTAGAATGATTTGGTTGTAATTATAAAATGCTGTTGGCATCTTTTTTATGCCTTAGTAGACTCAAAGCTCATTCTAGATGCATCTATGGGTTAGATCGGATTCAAGTTCCGGAAAAATCCTAGTTTTGCTTGTTCAGGACGAGACAATTGATCTATGAGATGGAGTAGGTAACTTGATCTGTGGACAGTCTAGTCCGTGCTTGTTCCTGCTTTATCATAATGCAGGATTGTGGCCTGTGGAAGACTTAGTTTTCAATATCATTTTTCTTTCTTGTGTTGGTGGGAATGAGGCTTTTTCCACAAGAATATGAATATGATTCTATCTCCAATTAATACGAAAGGAAAATTTTCTAACTGAGATTCCGCATATTTGGTTAATCATAAATTTTACAAGGACTAGAAATTGTACATTTGCAAAATTTCTTTGCAGGACACAGTTTTTAGGCAGTGTTTCAGAAAATGTCGTGGCCGATGTAAACAACAAAATGTATTTCTTTCTTTCTTTCTTCTCTTGGGTGTCAGTCAAAGGAATAACTGAAGTTGGAAGGCTTGAAACTGCTGAAATTTCAGACAATGGCTGATAAGGAAAATATCATAAAATTTGAAGCAAATTAGAAATTTGATAAGTGTATGCTTTATGGGTTTTCAATGATCTTTAAGTACAACATAAAGTAAATTTAACAGAAAGTAAAGAAAGAAGAACCATAGGAAAAGCAAAGAGAGGAGAGCTGTACAAAACAAAAGAATCGAAAGACTAAATCAGTAGAGGCCCAAAAGTTTCCACCAGAAGATTCCAACAACACCCCAGATGACGATGTTAATAATGGCCATCACAAAACCCAGTCTGAATACAGCAGGCAGGTCTACGTATCCAGCTGTCCAGTATAACGCAAAACAACTCATTAGTCACCCCAACCAAATGAAATGTTTAGGTAAAGAGACACTATTACGATGTTTTCTTGGATGACTTGGCAAATGATTTTCAAAGAAATTCACCATTCTAGTCTACTGAAGAAAGGATGAACAAGGAAACTGGTATGGAAATTTGAGAACAAGCACTTGCATATGTAAGCTATGCTACTAGGATTCTTCGTTATTTTCTAAAGCATCAATATCCGACACCTATATTCAACACATATTTGGGCATTGATATGGGAGCATGATTCGTCAAACATATGCAAAAACTTTAAAAGAAAATTGAGTATATCTGCATCAAATACATGTTTATATCCACACTCATCCCTAAGTCTGGGTAGCATAGTATGTAAGTATCCAAACCTATTCTCTTGTTTTCAACACCTCACAAACCAAGGCATGGTTTGTGTTACACATGTGCACACTCACACAAGGGCGATGGTATATTTAGTCAATAATAATTGCAAACAAAAGAAGGCTGTGGTTGCATGCGAAGGCTCATATGCATGTGTACAAATGCATCAAAGAGAAAGAGAGAGTACATCATCCATGGTCCATAGAGAGGAAACACAAACACACCTCCATAGTAGACAGCAGCCTGACCACTGCTATAATGTGTGAGGGCACCAAAAAGATTGGTGTTGTAAGCAAGAGCCAGCGTTGCTAATACACCGGGCACTTTAGCTGCCAAGTGCATAGCAAGAAAAGCCGAGAATAATGCTCCTACATGACCAGTTTGACTTGCAAATAGGTAGTGGATGAAAAAGTACGATGCCTGAAGAATACAAAATGCAGACGGCCAGCTCAAAGAAAAAGATTTAAGCACCTTAGCTACACAACCAGACATCCAGCCCACCGTCCCAAGTTTTGTCAATTGGCTTGCCATGCCTACCAAAACAGTAAACCAAGCCAATGTATCCCAAGCTGATTTTTCGCCTAAGCAGTCCTCCCAGTCAAGCACTCCAAACAAAAGGAGTATTGACAAAGCAATCATTGCAGCCACAACACTTGATATACCGATCTTATCACTGTATATGGTTCAGGAAATATCAACAAAACAGAAAAGAAATACAATAAATTACATGTTCTGAAAACAAACATCAACCACAGGAATCACAGCTTCAAACTTGCAGCCTAAAAGCATGCATGGATTTGTCCTCAAATGGTAAGAACAATGGTTAGGGCAACAAGCAGACAAGTTAAATCTAAGAATTTGATTCACGCTGGAAAAAAACCAAAACTGACAGAAAGTTTCCTATTGCCTTAAAATTTTAGGCGAGCAATATAACATCAATATGCATGGTACAAAAAATGCATGCTTCCGGTAGAACATTTAAATGTTCATAAAAACTAAAATGTACATTTGGTTGCTAGTGAAAACCTTATTTGCATGTTGGTGAGAAAATCCATCTAGGAAGGGCAAATGATTACTTATTTGTATGAACAATCATGCTTCAAAACACATTTCTCGAAATAAACCATTTCCTAGCCATTGAAGCAACCAACTGATTAAAGTTTGACTTTGTTAATACATCTACAACTTCTTGACTTTGTTAATACATCTACAACTTGCTCTACCCATATTTGGCATCTCTGCATCCTGATTATAACGATATGCCACATATGTAATCACACGTTTCCATTTTTTTTGTTTTCAAAATAAGTATCAATGGTATCCTCATTTTAACATTCTCATGGCAGTAGATTTCATAGGGGCACAGATTAATAAAGAAAGGTTAACAAGTGAAGGGAGTTAATGAAGATGTAGGTGTCTCAATATACAAACATACAGAAATTTCAGGTGCACACAAACATTAGATAAGAAGATATCAATTTTCTCAGCTCAAAAAGAAAGACATGTGAATTTGTATAATGAACAGCCACTCACCCAGAGATCCATAGAGCAACAGCAAGAAGCATTGTAACAACCATGATCCATTCATTTATTGTGACAGGACCCATGCTTTCTAGCTTCTTTGCAGCCATTGCTGGTGCTTCTGGTGTATCTTTGGCTTCAGGAGGATAAAGCTTGTATAAAATAAGCGGAGTAAGAAGCAGAGCAATAAGTGCTGGTAAACTAGCCGCCTTGAACCATGAAAACCAGGGGTTTGAAATAATAATCCCAAGCTCCTCTGCTAATTTGAGGCACAACATATTTTGAGCTGCTGCAGTCAGGAAAAGAGCACTAGAGTTGCTAGAAGACTGTCATACATAACATCCATGAGTAAATGCTATTATGCCAATTAAATTAATAGTTATATGTTCTTTTAATTAATCAATATTTATAATTAGCGTGTCTACTTGCACACAACAGAAACAGAAGCAAAAATGTAGTAAACTCGAAATAAGGCGAACCTGAAACTGCGATTGAATTAGATAAGACCCAAGCTTCCTAGCTGAGGAATCACCAGGGTGACTCCCAGCTGACAGAGTCAAGGACTTGATTATGGGTAAGAAAACCCCACCAGCTCTAGCAGTAGTACTCGGCATCGCCGGCGCAATCAAGGTCTCGCTCAGGGTTAGCCCATAAGACAATCCCAACGTGCTTTTTCCCAACATTTTCACGAAATAAGTAGCGATCCTATCCCCAAGCCCCGTTTTAACGAAACCACGAGCGAAGAAGAAGGAAATCACTATCAACCATATCACTTCGTTGGTGTAGGCATTGAAGGCCACCGCAAAAGGAAGCGTTTGGGTGACGACGGTAGTTGCAAGACCTATAAAAGCCCATGCTCCGACGGGTAAGGGGCTTAGGACAAGACCGGCGATTGTGGACAAAAAGATGGCGAGGAGTTGCCAGCCTTGTGGGCTTACTTCGGCGGGTCTGGGGATCAGGAAACGAACAATGAGGCCTATGGAAATTGAGATAAAGAAGGGAATGGGTTTGGCGCCTTGAGGAGGAGAGCACGAACATGCCATTTCAACTGGTGGGGTGTTACCGTTTTCGAGAAGAGGCGCTGGTAGGGGCAAGAAGGGCTTGGGTTGTTGGTAAGTAGGGACTATAAGAGGGGCATGAAAGGACATTGGAGGTGAAAATGGATGGCTGCGACGATTTGGATATGAGTTTAAAGCCTCTGTGGAGGAAAGTGCGCGAGGCAAGCCAGAAAAGAGTGGTTCTGAGGTCGAGGAGTGGAAGGCTAAGCTCTCCATTGTTTGGATGGATAGAAAAAGAGAAAGGAAGAAAAAAGAAAGACCCCCGAAATTCAAGCGAAAGACAACAAATGATTGTGGCTTTTGATGTACGTACTAAGGAACGGAAATCCCGAAGAGAGTGATGGGACTGAAACCGGCGACTGGTGGTGAATCGGATCTAGTGTGTCTCCTTTTTATTGAAGAGGGAAAATTTCATAAATTTCAGTGCTAAGCTATTTATATAGATTCGAATTAGATTATTTTACATTTGTATCATTTTACATTCAATTTGAATAGATTTTTATATTATTTTATTTGTTGTTAAATATAATAATTTTTATATATTTTATAAATAAAAATAAATTAGTTATTATTATTAATTTAAAATAAATTTTTATATGATAAGATATTTTTAATTATATTTATATATTTAAATCAATATTTATCGATATTAAAATATACAAAATTAATTTATTATATAAAATTAATTTGTTAAATAATTTATTAAATATGATATACTATAGATTAATCATATTTATATTTGAGAAAATTCATTTGATGAGCTAGAATTTTAACATGTAAATACATTATAATTATATTATCCATATATATAATATAATTATAAGTACTAATAATTAAATCAAAGTAGACAAATAACTATATTTGAAGAATAAAAACAATATAAAACTATGATTTAAAAGCTGGTAAGACAATAAAAAAGGGAAGTATCACAAATTAATTATTGCATAAATTTTAATAAAAAAAGTACCAACTTAAATTATAATTTTTCTCAAATTACATGAAATAATTTTTATAATAAATTTTTAACTTATATTCTCATAATACTTTTTTAATTAGTATTTTTATTTTTATAAAAAAGATGTAGCAATTAACATTTTTTTGTACTACACTTTAATTTATAATGTACTTATACTTTTCAATAAAAAGTTATTGAACATTTGCATTTTTAATGAATGATGAATTATTTTTAAAGTATTTATTATCTTTCACAATTGGCCTATACCCATATTATAGTTCTAAACTACTTCCAAAAACTTCATTAACTCCTTGAAAGTTGAAATTGCAAGCTCAATAATACTAAATATAGTCTTTTATTTTTCATCCTACAAAACTAGTATTAAGCTTTAGATTAAAACTTTATAACTTGAAAATAATTAAAAAATTTTAAAGATAATTA
The DNA here is from genome assembly GCA_029448705.1 of Adansonia digitata. NCBI lineage: Eukaryota > Viridiplantae > Streptophyta > Magnoliopsida > Malvales > Malvaceae > Adansonia > Adansonia digitata. The sequence continues at coordinate 1,268,942 of JAQSVH010000004.1, forward strand.
ACACATAACATCACATGCAACGCATGTGACACAATAACAAGTATAATATGAATAAATTTAGAAGTTTTAATTTTCAAAAATATAAATAAAAATATATTATAATTTAGTATTAAATATCATTAATAGTAACATAATAATTTTATGTTAATTGTAAAAATTAAATAAGGAAGAATTATTTATTTTCAATAATTTTAAAATTATTGTTTACTAAATTATAGAATAAAAATATATACATAATAACTAAATAATAAATAAACAATAAAATAATTGTCTTTTTATTTCTTTATTGATTTTTTAAATCAAGGAAAAAAAAAGAACTAAGGACCTAATTGGACGACAGAGATCACACTAATATATAATTTTATATTAATTATAAGAAATAATATGTAAGAATTATTTATTTTTATTATTTTTTAATTATTGTTTACTAAATTGATTAAATAATTATGGAAATGAAAATATATACATAACAAGTACAAAGCATATAACAATTAAAATAATTGTATTTTTATTTTCTCTTTTTGGTTTTTTGAATGAACAAATAGCAAAAAAATCATTGATTCGGTTTTTAAAATAAATATATAACAAAAGAAACAAAATTTTGATTAAAGCCCTTTTAAAATAAGTAATGAACTTAAAGTATAAAT
>JAQSVH010000004.1:1308460-1319967 GCA_029448705.1 Adansonia digitata
TCTCATGCTTGCAATCATGGTACTATATATTTAATTATTATATGATGTATGAAGACCAACAAAATGAATTTAAAACATTTCATATAATCTAATTGAATTAGATAAAAGAATATTCACTTTTTGTTTGAAAGTCTTTTACAAAGTACCCAATTTAAAAATAATTATGAATAAACGGGGAGTCTCCCTCAATAAATTACTTTGTGTAATTTTTATTCATAATAATCAGGATATTCGAACATAAAAGGTACAAAATAATTATGAAAAGATTTCAACCATATTTTATATGGGGAATGCCTTTAAATCAAAATTTAATAAGCATTTCATAATATGAATCATATGATTTGTATCTTTCTAATAATATGAATCATATTTCTTTTCTTTTTTAAGATCACTTATACCAGATTATTTATCATTATTTTTCAATTAAAAAATTCATTTATTTAAAAAAGAAAATTTTAATGTAAGCATACAATTCCTTATCAATTTTTAATCCAAAAAAGGTTTAATACCAATTATTTTCGAAATATAGAAATATTCATTAGATAGTTAGGGTGTGAATTCATTATGGATATATATATATAATATTTTTGTTTTCTTTCAATCAAATTCATATTATATCATGATAAATATGATTTTATGCTATGTATGACTAGAAATAACATATGAATATTGCAACTTTCATATAAAATTTATGAAGAAATTAAATAAGTTACGGTGTATTAGTAATATAATTACTAATAAAAAAAACTTCATTCTTTAATACTAAATATTTAATAAGTAATAATAAATATGAACTTATGCATGCTTGAGTATGACAATTATGATTTATCGTAATTATATTCTAACTTGGCTTATGGTATGAATATTTTTTGTTTTTTTTTACTTATCTATGATTTGTCATTTGTTATTGAATTATATATATATATATATGATTAATCAATTTCTAATACATTATTATTTATAATTAATTAATTTTAATCGGTTAATAACTTATTAATGAAACTTATATCTCATAAAAATTGATTAAATTATTATATTTGTATATATCATTATTTTTTAAAATATAACATTGCTTTCCTATTATATTAATTAATATGTATAATTGTTATATTAATAAGCTTTCAAATTAAAATATATATATATAATATTGATGTAATTTAGAGGAATCAAGAGATATTTAAGTTAAAATATAAATTACTTTTAAAAAATTATCAATTCATTCATTATTAACCATCATTTTGAAATAACACTTAAATGTAAATTATGTTTTATCTGTTAAATTTGGAATGAATTTTGAATTGCTTAGTTTAATCATTACTTCTCCTTCTACCAAAAATAAATGCACTTATGTGTTGATTTGATATAAGTTGTGATGAAAGTTTATTATTAAATAAAAAAGTGTTCATCCTTTTTAAAAGAAGTACTTTTTCAATATAAAAGTATGAATTTAATGATTTAATTATTAACTAACATGTTATATTGGCAAATTTTGAAAATTTAAATTTGAAATTTTATCCTAGTGAATAACTTTATATTATTTAATTATCTATGCTATTGACAAGCACAGCCAATATTATTAAAAATTAAATGAAAGATACATTAAATAATCATATATTTCTTAGGTTGTTGATTTTGCATACTAACATTATAAAAAAGTTATAAAATTATCTTAGATTATTAAAAAAAAAAAACTTAAATTACTTTTTTAAAATATTTTTATTGTTATATTATGTTATATTATATTATTATTTATTATTAATTACATATTATATCTCTTCAGGCACGTGTGGTTAAAACTAGTTTTTCTAAATATATCTTAAGGTACGGATCTCCCTGCAAATTCTCCTATCAAAATCTAAAACTCTTTGATGAAATAATTTCTCATAATTAAATCAAATTGTTTTTGGTAACGTAGGTCATGGCAATGTGAACAGTAAGATACTTTTTATATAAAAAATTAGGCTGAGTTAATTTAGTTAATAAAATACAAATATTTATTAGAAAAAAATCAGTTATTCTACAACTACAAGTACATTCATGATAAAACTACCTAGCTTTTGAAAAATAAATTTAACAATTTACTATATTACTATTTTTTTTTTTTAAGTATTACAAGTTATTTAACTAAGCATACGGTAATCGTTTGGAAGCTCATTTTTCCCCTGAAAAAATCATAAGATGGAGAAGTATTTATACATCCTAAATTTTATATTATAATAATTACTAAATTTGGTTTTTGTACAAAATTTTTAACCAAATCATGATACCAATTATATTCAAAGTATTATATATAATACAAACAAATTATTATTATATATATTTAATCTTTAAAGTTAATATTATTTTGTTATTGAAATATAATTATATTGATAATTTTAATATAACAATAAATAAATAAATAAAAACCTTCCTTACAAGCAAAAATTATTTAAAAGAAATTTGGTCCTATACTATTAAGTAATGAAAAAAAAAAAAAATAGTTACTTTGCGTTGCCACCAACTTTCCAAGCTTAGCCGATTAATTACTTGAGAACAACCTATCAATCTCAATATCAATTACAAGGTACAAACCCACACCATTGAGCTATCACATCATGGCCAGGCATAGCGAAGTACAATAATCTATTTTTGAATAGAACAGCATCTGACCTGAGGGCTCCGCCTGATCTCACCATTGAATAAAAGCACCCAATTTATTCAACCTAGTAAACAAGACAAACCCACCCACCCCCCTTCATGTGTGTGTGTGTGTCTATATCTATATATATATATATATACGCGCGCGCGCACACAGAGAGAAGAGGGGAAGGAAAAAAAACTAAAACTCACGACCTTTAAAATGAGCACAAATGTCAGTATTTAAATGATGCACAACCCTATAACTTTTACAATGAAATAGATTGCTTTCTTCTTCTTATTATTATTATTCAACAAGTTCTGCTCAAATTATCAAATGCAAATTTGTAATTACATGTTTCTTTACAAGCAAAATTTCACATTAATGTATAGATTACAAACGCCATTGCCAACATTCTTTGATCAAAATACAATTATATCACCCAAATAGTAGGCTGTGTTTACTGCCTGATTTTAACAAATATGGGGAAAAAAACAGAGATTGCAAAATGAATGGTTATAGAATCAGAAAAACTGTCGTTTCTGAAGAAGTTTCTCGCTCCCATTATTCTTTTTGGAGCGATAAATAATGCAAAATGTAACCCTATATTATGGTAGTAGAACCAGAATAAATATATGAAGCAAAAAGCAAATGCATAATTTCTGACAGAAATCTAGCTAAAAGATGACATCAACTTACCAATCTCCAGCTTTGGTTGGAGGAATTCCATAGATCTTGAGGGAGAAATCAGACTAAGCAATCAAATGAATGTAATATTATGCCTCCATATTTTGATAAAAGAAACTTGGGACCAACATGCTCAACTGTACGTTCAATCGGCTTACAGATCAATCGTAGGATAGAGGCCTGACATGTAATTGTGCCCAGTTCCATTTGAATCTGCATTAGCATACAAGTGTGACTGTAGTTCCCCTGAGTGAGCTGACTTGCGAGATTTGTGGTTTTTGGGAGAAGCTGCATACGTATCATTTGAACCACTAGTTGTAGAATAAATTGAAGATGTTGGCAGTCCATGGATCTTTGGCAGGCCTGTTGGATCAGAACCCAGACTATACCCCCTCTCAGCTGTTTCAGCTTCCAATGGCAATTCGTCCAATGTCTATTCAAACAAAAGAAAAACCAATAAATATAGCTGCAACTTCCTTCTCACTTGATGATGTACTTTAGTAAGAAAACAAAATTAAGAAGCAATAGTAATACAATGACATATTGCGTAAACATGGAAAAAGACATTTGTGCTGTGTCTACTTAACAAACAGATGAGAGATCAGTCCAATCATTACGATGTGTTGACATGTTGATATGCACTAAAGAGAACGCACCCTGAATGCTTGTTGGAGAACTCGGAGTGTTTCTCGAGTACGTTTTCTCTTGGAAGCAATCTCATCAGGTTCCTGTAACATTTCCTCAAACAGGTTTTCTCTGTTTTGGAGCATAAGACATACAGAATACTCAACAGTCAACAAAGAGATTATCAAAAGGATAAATAACTGAAATCAAGTCAAATGGCACAAAGCTCTATGTCACCTGTAAAGCTTTTTGATAAAGACATTGTGAAGTTCACGTTTCGTATGGTTTACCTGGATATAGATATTATCAATTGACAGAGATCAATACTAAGGTAATGCTTCAGCTTAACGATGCAAATTGCAGCACAAAATATTGTTAGGAGGACACAGCTTATACAGTTATACTTTCAAGAAATCACAATAGTTTCAGGTCCCAAAATAAGAAATATACAAGCCAACTTTTTAACCAAATGGCTAGCTCCATGTATTATAATCGGACAAGTGAAACTAGATATAACTTATGACCAAAATACATCAACCACACAAAAATAAACAGTAGCCTTGTTCACACTCCATGGTACATGCTTCTCTCCAGATCAAAATAGTGGAAGATGGAAATCAACATACTTAGCACCAAATATTGTTTAGGTCAAGCCACATAAATGCTTTTCCGAATCTCCTAACCAGAACAGGTGAAATGGAAATTAATTTGGCTACAAAGATTTCCAATCTCCTAACCAGAACACCGTAATGCTTTTAAGAATTTCATAGTTATCAGGACCTTGGCCATGAACATATAACCATTGTGATTGCAATGTAACTAGCAAATCTACTCTGTTCAATACTTACCAAGAAGTGCATGATTGCTTTAGGCACGGAATCCTCTATATTCTTCCTAACAATGTCATAGTAAGATCTCAAGAGCAATTTGGTAATTGCAATTTCAATAGCTTCTGCTTCTGAGCGGTCTTCTGAAGGCCTCAAGACAGGTGGGGGCTGTAAAGAATAAAGAAACATGCTTGTCAAGATCAAATGAACATGTTTTTTAATTTAGCACTGGATGCTTGATGGAATTATATGATGTGTAGCCACCTCTCTCAGATGGATTCGGGAAAAGGACGGTTCTGTGTTATGAACAGGTTCACTATATAGCTTGTTTGTTGAGCTCTCTTTCACTGATGAGCGATTATCAGAGCCACCAAATATTGATGAAATACCCCAAGTTGAACCACTCGTGCTTCCTGATAAAACCCACATACAGAACATCATTTTACTCTTACACTGCTTAATAATTATATCCAAATAGGGCGAGAACTATAAAAAAACACAAAAATTCACATTGGAAAATCTCAGACCCCTTACAGAGAAGAAGGGGGGGGGGGGAATATCTGGCCGTCCTACATAACTATCATAAAGAGAATATCAGATATTAAAGCTGCATATGACAAGTTCATAAAGACAGCCGAAAATGCATTACCAGTGGATAGAATTTTTTCAACATCTGCAACAGGACGTACTCCCTGCACACAAATGGAGTAAAAAGTTATTTACATAGAAAACAAACAGATGGAGAAAAAAAAGATGGGAAAAGCAAAAAGGAACAGGCAGGGAAGGAAAGCATATATTGGGCAGCAGAAACACAATTTTTCATGCCTGATCAGTGACAATTCCATTAACTTGTCTTGCAAGAATAGCCCGAGATTTAATACTTCTTTCAGAAGTGGGTGCCTTATCATTCTCTAAACCATCCTGATTAATTCAACAAAGAAAAGCAGAAAGAACAAAAATCAAGAGGTATAGGATTAAATAATAACAATAATACCAGAGAAATGACTATTAAGGAGAGACCTACCTTTGATCTAATAGGTAAAGGAACCCTGGAATTCTTGATCTGCTGATTGGCAAGCTCCACAGCCTTGCTCCCGCCAATAAAACTTGGGTGGGAAGTATTTATGTAATCCATCTACAAAATTGAATGGTGTAAATCAAAAATAAGAAACGATATTTGACAAGAACATATGAATGTAACATGCACTGCACTCAGCTGTACCAACTTCATCTTTTATAACAGGATATGAATAGAAACATAAAATAATATAAAATTAAAATAAGCACAGACATACCTCCATTTCAATAATATGTCCTATCATTGTCTCAGCTGGTTCGAGGCCTTCACAGAGAAAGTTCCCAATAACTTGGTCCATACGCTTTCTAAGAACAGGAAACCGCTGCAGTTCATTTATCATACAGCGATGGCTAATCTGGAAAGAGGAAAATTCTATTAGAAAATCTAGATTGTCAGGTGATATAGCAGTGAGACCACCATAATTATCTGGAAAATAAAATCACCTTTATTAACTCATCATATATGAACCTGGCACATTGAAGGCTTGGATCTAGCAAACGTGCTATTTGCCTTCGAACAAGTACTTCAAATGGGACCTACACAAAAATTACAATTATAACAATATGCACCCGGTTTAACATAAAATAATCCCAGGCAACAACCTTGGAAAACAGCAATGTAGATCTGTATAAAAACAATAATATTCTTAGATTAGACATTTGAATTAGAAGATACTAGAACTTACTTCTGGTACAAATAGTGCAGATCGAGGACCAGTGGCATTCTGAATGGCAGTTCGAATGTCATCGTCAGTCAAGTCTTCACATGGATCAACCTCCTGTAAAAGAAATCAGTTAACATAGAACATATTTTCATAACAGCAATCGTACAGAGGCCCTTTATGCTTCACCAATTTATAGAGTTTCAATGCAAGACTCCTAATGCCGGTGATTTAAATGAAGCAATATTTCTGTGCAAAAAATCAAAGGTTTATTGTCAAAAAAAGAGAGGGAAGTGAGAAATTAATATCATGAATCCAAATAACCACTTATATAGATAAGGTTGTCATTATTTAACTATTTATCCTGCCCTTGCAGAGACCATGCACAACATCCTTGGGGGAGTGAAATGCACACGTCAGTAGATTCAACAAAAATGTTAACCACAAAGTAAGGTAATTTATTACCAATCTTATGCACAATGATGTGACTCCTAATTATTGACCAACATTGGTACAATGATGTGAAGAAACACCCAAAAGATAAAGAGATGTATAATGGAATGCACCTCTAACATGGAATGGAAAAGGAATCCAGATAACTATGCAAATATCAAGGCACAAATACCAGTCTACAGTCTACAAACCTCTAAGCTCTTGACAAAGATTGATTGGAAAATATAATGAATTCTCGCTCCACCAGACAGCTCAGATGTAGACATTTCTTCATTTTTCCCTTCTACCATTGATGAGAATGCTGTTTCCAACAAAGCATTGACTTATGGTATCATTACCAATTTAGTATAACGTATATGATTAGCATTTCAGAATATTAATAAGAAAATTTACAGAAAGCCAAACAAAACATCTACCTTCGCAATACTTTGAAAGAATATTCAGCAGAAGAGCTCCCTGGCCAGCCTATAGGTTATAAAACCATAAACTTGTCATAAGAAAATTATTTCAGATACTTTTCCTCAACCAACTTCATGGTAGTCAAACAAATATACATGCCTTTGACTCTGTAATTTCTCCGTAGCTTGCATGCTCCTTTGCCACAGAAACCAGTGCAGAACTAACGCGTGATTTCAGCCCAGGAAGTATTACCTTGATATGTTGTACTAATATCTACATCACAAACATCATAGAAAGATTCAACAATTAGAAAGAAGAAATACAGCAATTCGCCCTATGCCAAGCTGTAGCTGTCTCTATGTCATGCACAACCTGGTCTCCAGGCTGAACTTGATAGGATTCAGCAAATAAGTCCCCAACTAGCACAAAGCCTTCAACAGACACTATAAGCATGAAGGCGACTTGATTAAGGTGAAAGCAAAAAGGAAAGCAGGAATGCTCCAGATTTAACCAAGCCTACAGAAAATTGTTCTAGCAGAATTATGGAAATTTACAATCGGGTCAGAAGTAAATGGAAGATTTTTCCAAGGAGGATAAATAGGAGGACAGGGTTAAGTAAATATAAATAGAAAGTATGGACATTAGAACAAAGTTCAAAATTTGAAATTTTCAATTATACCCCATAAAAGTTTTGGAAACTTCATATTGCAAATACATTACCTGGTTCAACTTCTTCGCCAATTGAGGAACACCACAACGATCAGCTAGACCATTATATACCTGTGTACCAGCAAAAAGAAATAAGCAAATTGAAGATGGGAACCATGAACAATTGCTAAAAATTGTAGCAGTCATACCGGACGACTGCGGAAAAACTTTTCCTCTGCCACAAGCGCATCCTTGATACTCCGGTTGAGTAAAATATCCTATTTAGAGGACAATATTAAAAGTGCAACCAAATTATCAGCACACTAGGAAAAGATACCTGATAAGCAGTATATGACATACAAGACCAAAATGATAATTTGCAAACCATTAAACTAGAGTTTAGTTTCTTTTGTAGAGGAAAGAACTAGAAGGGTTTTTCAGGCAGCAGAATTACCCATATAAAAGCTCTTGTATACATCGTATGACTAACCACTAAAAGAGAAGACATTTAGAAACAAACTATGATAATTTACAAACCATTAAAATAGCTTACAGTTGCAATTGTTAAGGGAAAGAAATAAATGGGTTTTTCAGACAGCAGCGTTATCCATATCAAAGCTCTTCCATTATATTTATTGACATGTTATAACGTAAGAATCAGCCATGTACTTGGCCTTGTACCCTTGAAACTTTTTTTAGTGATTCTGTTTTGATGCCTTCGACTAATCATCTAGGTTTATCTAATTCAACTCCATTTTGCTCTAAGCTATATATACTTTAGGTTGCCCAAAAACATAAAAGTTTTGAGGATATCACACACCATTGAAACAGACAATGAAGTGAAAATGGCCTACGACCACAAAAAACAAAATGACAGGACATTTAAATGGACAGGAAGAGCTCACCATGCAAAATGGCATAGAAACATTAATATTTCTTAATTCAAATGGCCAATATGAAGAAAGACAAAATGACATTAGAGCATCTCGAAATAATAACTATAGTATAATATTAAAAAATATCGTTTAAAATGCTAAATTGTCCACATTAACAATGTACTAGAAATAATTTATTGAAAAAAAGAGTAATAAAATACGAAGTGATGAATTAATATCTTTATTTCTGTTAGGTTCCATTGTTACCTCCTGACTACGATTCACAACACCTACATAACCAAGTCGAAGGGGAATCACTTTTCCAAGCAACAGGTTACGAGCATCAGTACCTCTGTCCATTATATCCAACTGATTCATATGCAAATAAGTCAACATAATCAGAAACCTAGAACATCTTATATCTAAGTTCGTCATAATTTGAAAAAGGAGATTTTTCATGTTGAAAGATGCACCTTTGTAATAACACCAATGGTTCTATAACCTGCCAGGCAGCAGAAAATTAGCAAGATTGTTCAATTAAATAAACACCAGACAGCAACTCAAAGCAGAAGTTGAGCTTTTGATAGTAGAAATTACCATCAGGATCAGCATTTCCTGCAATTTGAAGGGCATCAGAGTTTGCTAAGTCCGAATTCGCTGGAGTAACAGCAAGAATCAGACAGCTTGGCTGTTTAATATAGGACATGATCATTGTTCTAATGCGAGCTTCAATGTCTGACGGTTGGTCACCCACAGGAACCTTTGTGATTCCAGGAAGATCCACAAGAGTGATATCAAGAACATTTGGGGAGAAAATCTTAAGTCGAATCTGCTTGTCTGACACACCTTTGTTTCCTCCAGCCTCCCTATCTGTCTCGGCCTGCACGCAATAGACAGTTACTTAAGTACATTTATCAGTTTTTCTTTAATACAAAAAAAAAAAAAAAAAAAAAAACCTCAACACCACAAATTATAAAAACTCTTTCTTGATCTCATATAAACTATTATTAACTTGCAAGAAATCAAAAGCTAGAGTTTTGCAGATGCCTAAACGGAGAGAGAAGAAATCTAGTTAAGATCCTAATCCAAGAACCTCTAGATTAAGTGATTCTCTTTTCTACTCACTGTAAGTACCCGTCTAATGTCTAAAAACTCTAAAGTATTTAATTCAATATCATTGTCACTTAAATCTAAAATTTTCCTTTTGGCAAGCTCTCAATTTCCTTAATCACAACTTATTTACCACCAGCTACTATATCTTAATTATTTAACAAATCATCTAATAATATCTTTCCCGTTTAACAAAATATGGCAATTGTAATTCACCTTAAGCAACCAGTTAGCAAAGGAAAACTCAAAATTGCCTAAATTCACAAAAATACATACAAAAAAACCCTAACTTTTTGAATTGAATAATCAAAGTGCCTAACTTTTGAATTTCTCAATCAAAAAAAGCACGCAATAAAGAACCTGAATCTCCCTGCGAATCTCAGAGAAGTCATAGAAGCGCTTGCCAGGCAAGTGAAGAAACTCGCCATACTCCTCCTCAGAACCATCAGGTTTACGCTTGGTCTGGAGGAGCTGAAGGACGAGAGGGCGGCGCGTGCAGATATCGGAACCGCGAGGCAAGAAGTCGCGGCCAACGAGTGACTCCAGCACGCTGGACTTACCACTACTCTGGCTTCCGACCACCGCCACCTGCGGCAACTCTATGGTGGACTGGCTACCAAGCTGGGCGAAGATGTCTTGTAGCTTATTCACTATCGGTATAACGGAAGCCCCCAATGGAGCCGCAGATGATTGAGGCGGCCTGGATGCTGCTACTTCTTCAGCCATTGATTTTCAGTGATTGATCGACTGATGACAAAGATCAGAGAATTCCAAATGAAAATTTTTATGAACCCCTAGGGTTTTGGAACTTCTTTTTATTTTACTCTTTGTGCTTACAGGAGATGGAAAATGGAAAGAGACTCTGAAGCGTTGATTGTATGACTATAGGAGACAATGTAATTGTGGTTTTGAAAATTTTTTGGGGGATTTTTTTTTTTTAAATTATTAATCAACTAATTACTGTATTATCTTTTAGGTATTATTACCCGGAATTACGTGACGAAAGGAAATAAAGATCGCTAGGTTTTCCGTTTTTATAAAAATTAAAAAGAGATGGACGGGGGTGGAACTTAGGAAAAAAAAAAAATTATTTGGGCTGAGATGTGATTAGATCGTGTAAATTTAGATACGATATAATTTATATAATATGATTATAATATAAAATAATTAAATTTAATCATAAAATATATTATAATATTAAAAATAATAGAAAAGCGATACAAATGTATAAATATATTTAAAATAATTTAATATGAATTAAAATTATACTAAAATTTATATGAATATATAATATTTTAAATATTATTGTAATACATAAAATATATGAATTAGACTTGCTCGTGATGTAATACCAACCCTACACGTCAAGTTCAATTCATATTAGGCCAAAATGGGTAAAGATTTTTTCACTTTAGGTAGACTTGATATGATCAAAGTTATTATTTATATAATAAAAAATATTTAATCTAAATTTAATAAAAATTTATTTTTTAATATTTTAATATTATTTAGAAAGTAAAATATGCTT
>JAQSVH010000004.1:1324631-1337431 GCA_029448705.1 Adansonia digitata
ATTATTCTTCTTTTACTAAAAAAATATAATATTGATTTTAGTTAATTGTTGTTGGGAAGCCAAAAGCACCAAATTGGCAAATTCTGCACCAGGGTTTCATTCTGCAAAGCATTCCATGGGCCACCACTTTCCTTTTAGTTCATGCAATGGCAATTTTTTTATTTTAATTGCCAATCATGCAAAATATAGGTTGATTGTTGTTTCTTGTTAAATATATAAATACTTTTAGTTCAAGCAGGAATCAACGTATATAAATACTTCATGAAGTGATGGTAAAGGTTGATTGTTGTTTCTTGTTAAATATTATTTTTTGTCTTTATAAGGTGTTTTTTTCTGTCTGCTCTAGCCTGTTGGATGGCCTATTTCGCCAGTGTTGCTCCTATGTTTTGGTGAGCTCATTGCCTACTTCTTGTTACTATATGTTTCCTTTCTTTAATAAAATATTGGCTTTTTTTTTTAAATAAATAACTCACATCTTATGTAGACTTATTCAATGTTCGAATTACTCAATTAAGTGTAAAGTTTTTTTTTTAATATTTAAAAATATTTGGACAAAACTATTATGTCTGAAAAATTGGTTTAGGCAAAAAAGAAGTCTGACTTTAACTCTAACATTTAAGGTCTTAGCCTAATAAGATCCCTTTTCCACTTGTATAATATATTATATTTATATTTGTATAATAAATTATATTTATATTATATCTATATATTATGATACATCCTATAACGAACAAGTATATAATATAGAATGTAAATATTTAAATACATATTAAGTTATTAATGTTTTAAGACTTAATAAAAAATGATAAAATTACAAACGATTAAATAAAAATAGCATGTTTTTAAAATGAAACAGAAAAAAATTAATATGTGCGAACTTAAACAGGCCTAACCTACTCATTTTCATATATGAGTTGACTTGAGCAAAATTTGAAACTAATATTTCAGGCCTGACTTAGGCAAGTATGTATGATATTGATATCATACTTAAGCTCATATTGAGACGTGGATAACTCTAATCATGTGTAAGTGGAGACAAATAAGCCTATAACATGAAAAATTTAAAAGGAATAACAGGCATAAGTAATATGCAAAAGCAATTGAACAAAATTTAGGCTTTAATACTAAGCATTCAACATAAATTAATTGATCATAGGTGAAAAAGTTATACCATAATATAAAACCACAAAAAATCTAAAATTTAATAGATACGAGATAAAAACACTTTAATGTATCTCTTTCCTCCAAGTATTAATTTTCTAAAAAAAAAAGAATTTATGTTCAATGTTAGAAAATTCTGCCGCCCCTCCCTCCCTAAAATGAAAATTGAACTGTAAAAATGATTATCCAAAAAAATGGACTTGCAAATATGCGCATATTTCCGGAAGATGTATAATAATAATAATAATAATAATAATAATACAAACATGGAAATAAGAGTAATTGAAACATATGCGTAAGCGTAAGCAGAATATGTTCTGCTTTCATCATTTTCCATTAAAAAAAGTAATATATATATATATACATCTTTTCAGCTTAAAAACAAATGCAAGTGGGGATTTTTTTTTTCACAAGCAAGAATGTAAAGGGTTGTAGTTTCTTTATATACCAAATTGAAAATTGAAGCCTATAATATATAAATAAAATTGTTTAATTCTCTTTCCTAGGAAATCAAATGGAGGTTGATCATTGATGGCTGCGACTTCCAACCAACGTGCTTACCTTGCGAGAAAGAGCAAGATTCGAGCCTTTTATTTGAAGATTTTGGCTCACACATGCCTCGGTTTGCCTCTTTAAGTAACCTTACTGAAGTCGAAAGATACTACTTTGTTTAACATTTTTGGACTTCCATGCAATGATCTGCTCTACTTTCTGACCAACTTGCACACCTGAATTCAACTACATATATCACTTTTCTATGTTTAACTTTGTATCAATAAGTTTCTGACTTAAATTACTGCCCACTTGCATGTAGACCTATCCACTGTCTGCTCAAATTTAAGAGTTCATTTCATATTTGAGAGAGTTTATATTTAAAAATAAATTTGAGAAACAAAATGAGGTTTGTTTTAAAAATGGACCAAGACTTAAACATAGCATTTTTTTATCTAGGTCTCTTAGAACTTATTTTTACCATTAATTATATAAATTTTCAAGAGGATTTGATTTTTTTTAAAGGGTTCAATTTTTTTAAAAAAATAATTAAAGATATTAATTTTTCTATGTAAAAATTTAGTTGGACCTATACGGGCTTAAGCAATATCCTTATATGGTTGGGCCAAGCTTGACCATAAAAGTTTACCCATATTTTGGGTCAATCCAAGTGTGGATAGTCACGAAACTTCTTAATACTTTATCTAGGCTTGAATTAAACTCGATTTATGAATATGTCTATTTACATAAATCACCAAGTATTATTTCCAATTAGGTGATGTTTATAAGCATTGATTAAATATAACTAAAATAAAAAATTACATTCCAAGTATTATTTTCATCAAATTCAATAAAAGATAATTTCATTAATTATAAATTTCTTTCCCTAACTATTATCTAAAGAAATAGCGCTCTACACTGGATGCCTGTTAACATTTTCATACTTAATTTAGATAATTTGATGGATTCTTGAAGTTTATTGGTAATCATCACTTTAATATTGATTTTCGCCTAAAACTGTGAACTCAATTAATTCATAATTAATGATAATTGGAATCATAAAAAGGACAATATCGATAGTGCGTATCAAAATTGGAATGCATAGTATTGAGCCATTCTCATTGAAGAACAGATCAAGAAGCCATTACACTTTTTTGCAAAACAGTTCCCCATATACCATAGTTCTTTTATTATTTAATTATTATCTATATTCTGATATCTTTTTTAATTCCAACAACTGACAACACATACTATTAAGCATTATTGCACACTCACTATGCGAGTAAAAAACCTTTGTTTTAAAATGAAAGAGCAAATTAATTAAGGTAAAAGACTTCGTTTTTCATTTTTTTTTAACTATGTTTGTATTCCTTGACTTGTAACACTAATTTTATCACAATTTTAATAATAATATAGATTATATTGTTATATATACGTGAAAATAGCATTGACATTAAAGTTCTAATTAATTTATGCCTGCAAAATTAAGAATGAAATATATAGTAAAATTAAGTTTGTCCTTGAAATTTGTTTTAAAATATCCGAACTAAAGCATTGATGAAACAAAATTCAATTTGTTAGTAATACCCTTTAATAAATCAAGTTATTATTAGTTACCAAAATAACTTATATTTTCTATAGTGATCATAACAATTTTTTGTAATTAAGGCTAAGTGCCAAAAATCAATGTTTAACATTGTTATTGCAAGGGACATTCCAGCAATTAGAACATGAAAAACTCTATTTCAAAGATTTGAGTTCAAATTCTAGATTAGACGAAATGAAATTCATGAAATGAGAGGAGTTATTTGATATCACATAAGAAAAATAAAATTTAAATTTAATTTAAAAGAGTTTTATTATCTCGAAACCAGTGATATTCACGTTTAAAAATTCAAATTTCATATTCTTTTCAAACTCTCTAAATTTATATAATAATGATAATAATAAAACAAGGATATATCTATAATTTCCTAAGCTCACTCAAAGGCCATTATTAGAAGTTTTTCCCATTAAAAAACAATTAAATTAAAAAATTCATTAACTATTATTAACGATAAGATTTTTGTGTTAATTTTGGTTTACTTTTGTCTGCGCATACCTACCAATTCTTTCAATCGAAAAATGAAAAATAAATAAATAATAATTTCGCATGTGAGAAACCCTACAAGCTCAAATCCACCACAGAAAATTGTACAGTCGAAACTCTGAACAGAGTAGGGCAATTCTCCCTCCAACCAATCAGAAAACGTCAAAGCGTTGAAGAAAAATAATATAATAGTACGGCCTTGTTTTTATTAACCAACGTGTCGATAATCTATACGCCGATAATTGCAATGCTTTCACTTTCCCACTTTTGCACTATTTCCACACCCCACCACTTACGGATCCTCCTGGGTGGCACTCTGAAAGGTCTTAGGATATTTATTCTGTAAGTCGCGAGAATACAATTTAACGCTACTCGCTATTTGTAGCCGACGTATGTCCATTCAAATCTATCTCTGTGGCTCCAACGGTCCCCCGGATTCTGTCGCAGGGGTCAGTACGACTTTGTTTGATTCACCTCGACAGATGTCACTTAAAATTAAGCGAGTAGTTAAAATATACGTCCACTCTCGAGACTAAGCCCAATGACCCACATGTGAGTTCCACAAAAAAAAACCGCTAAGCGGTTTCGAGCTCCATGTTTTTGGTACTGTATGTTCGAAAACCGCTTTCGGTATTCCATTGAAAACCATAAATAATATTTTTCCCCTCTTAAATTCATTTCTTTTTCTTTTTCTTTTCTTTTCTAGTTAGCTTTCTCGAGAAAAAAAAAAAAAAAAAAAGGAAAGAAGACTTGCGTTGCGTCTCTTTCTCTCTCAGTCTCTCCGTCCATCTTTCAGCTGACTCTTCCTCATAATTAGCTTAAAACAAGTAAGCCTTTTGTCTTTATATTTTTTCGCAAACAAATTACGGTCTCTAAATCATTTGCTAGCCCAAAATGGTGATTTCATTTTTTAACTTTGATTTAAACTAGTTTTTCTCTTCATAACATATAATTTATACATGTTTTGCCTTTTTTTCTGTTGTTTCGACATTGATTTGATGAGTATCTTGGACGGTAACTGGGGAGATATAGGGAAAGAGAAGCAAAGGGAAAAAAAACCCTAATTTCAGATTCATAAAGGAAAGGATTATTAGAGGATGGGAAGAGGGAAGATAGTGATCCAAAGGATAGACAATTCGACGAGCAGGCAAGTGACTTTCTCAAAGAGAAGGAATGGGTTGTTGAAGAAAGCCAGGGAGTTATCGATCCTTTGCGATGCTGAAGTCGGATTGATCATCTTCTCCAGCACTGGCAAGCTCTACGATTATGCCAGCACTAGGTCAGATTCTCTTTCTTTCTCTTTGTTTTTTTTTTTTTCCCTTTTTCCTTTTGTGTGTTTGTGTGTATATATGTTATTTAATTATTACAATTCTTATTTTAATAATTTTACTATCTCTCCTTTTTTTTAAATCTCATAGTATTCTTTTTCTTTTATTATGGATGAAAATTATTATTTTCTTTATGGCTATTCAGACTTACATAAACATAATAATACTAACTATAGGATAAGGTTTGGATTTTAACTATCAATTAAGTAGAGTTTGCCACCTTTTTACATTGCTAACATGCATACAAATATTCAGTTTGGAAGTTTAAGATTTATATAGATAATGAAGAAGAAGCTCAAAAACATCAAAGATATTGCACTTACAAGTGTGATCCATTTCATTTTAATGGAAAGCAGTAGTTCCAATGATAACATAAAACTTTTCCCTTCTGTCTTATTTAATACGATAATATCTTTTATTACATTACAAATCTAATCACATGCTAACAATTTTAGACAATGAAAATCATGCGAATGTAAACTAATATGGATTGGTAAGAATGTTCTGTCATTTCGGTTGAATCCTTGTACCTTTTGAAGCTTTCCAAAGGCATGTTCTTTGAACTAACCTGAGGCTCTGTCGGATGACCTCAGTTTCCCATTCTTGCTCATCTTCTTTTCATCCTCAATCAAATGAGTGACAAAAAATATATACCAATACTCTTATGAAGAAGCTATAGTAATGTCCTCTTTTTCATTCATGAATTGGAGAAGACGTTACCAAAAGTATGAACAAAAGATTGGAATCTTAGTCTATTGTTTATAGATTACAATATTGTTTTTTGCTTTCATTGTCCCATGGCCATGATGGATAGACTTGCTATTACGTTATACATTTCACTAACTAGTACTTTATAACATATGTAAATCTAAATCATTTTCGTATGAAAAATAATTTGTATATTAAAAATTTTTATTTATTTACGGAAGGAAAATTCAAACTATGCTCTTTGAGGAAGATCATGCACCAGCCTTTTAAGTCAAACATTCAAGTGCAACCAAAAATGTTCATTAAGCAATCGAAGTTACAAAACCAGAAAAAAAAAAAAATTCTAGCGAAGTATAGAAACAAAGTTCCATATGAAATTAAAAGAGAAATTAAGATTATAAACTCCATGAATAGCTAATACCACAATCCTTAAGAAAACTTGTAGATAAGTTAACAGCAAAGCTATAAAATACTCAAGGCAAAGATAATCATGTCATCTCTTGCTAAGAATGGAAACCACAATATATTATTATCATTATATTACAACAGGTTTATGAAGCATTATCACAGTGGGCTCAGCCTTATATCGGTATATCACTTTCGCTATATGTTCGGTCTTGTTGACAGAATATTATAGTTGTATTTCCATATAAGAGTGACTTAATAATGAGCTTCTGATGATGGTATTTCTCTTGGAATCCCAACTCTTGGAAATCTACTAAGGAATCCTAAATTTTTGCACTTGAGGAATTTAGCAACTTTGCTTCGAGAGAAAACATAGAAATTGAGAGTGATAGTGTGTAACCTTCGCTTATATCATTTCTTATTGGCTTAGGGGTTGATGCATACTTTTCTTCATTCTTTAGGAGCAAGTGGGATGTGCTTCGATAATAATGCTAAGAAGTTGTTGATAGCTTGGTTAAGAGTGCTCGAGAGCTATATTAATCAAAATTTTTATTTTTCTTCAAATATCTTATCCAAAATATATTAGGACACGAATACGAAAGTAGAATCTTGAAAATTAAAAAAAAAAATTTAATATATTCATTTGAAATATATACCCTTATTTGGTGGTTACTCTGGTCCCGACGGTAACATAAGATGTGAGAAAAATTTAAAAGAATGGTACTTGTATTGAGTTCGGAGGATATATATATATATATATATATATACGAATTCCATAAAGTTTGCAGAGTATGGAATTGCGAGCACTTAAAAGAGTGTGGAACATTCTTTTGAGGATAAAGAAGAGGAAAAATCTGTGGAACATCCTGTCAATGGGTCCAACGCATGGAGATTCGTTCTCTTGGGTATTATTTTCTTTAGAAGGAAAAAAGGATGCTGATATTTCCTTTTTATAACAAAATAACTATATATGCTGAAATTTTAATTTCTCCGTCCCCAAGTTCTTGGGTTAAAAACCCAATCCCAAAAGTTTGAGATTACCCGACATTTTTATTTAATGCAATTTGTTAATAAACCTTTAATTAAAGCTTTATTTGTTTATTGTTCATTATTTTGGTAGTTTTGCTACGCAGTCTTTTATCTTTTAAGTTATAAAACAGAAATGAAGTCTAAAAAATAAATTGTAGTCGATAAAAATGAATAAATGGCTCAAATTTAACACCGAATGACACATAATTATTCCAAATAGAAACGTAAAATCATGCATCTTGTAATCCGTAAGTGAAACCTTTAGCTTACACATTGCAAAATTTAGAGACAATGATGATGATCAATAATTATTTTCGTAAGATGAAAAATCGTCTCTAAAATTTTTAGGGATAAAAAAATTGCCAATAACAATTATTTTCTAAAATTGTCGCTAAAAAATTTTTAGACTACATTCGCCTATAATACTGTTAAATTCAAAATAAAAGACTTTTTTTTGGCTTTCTCTTATTTCATACCTAAAAATCTCTCTTTTTGTACTGATTTAATCCTTCCAGAACATATTTCCTTTCATGGTGATCCATAAAGGTGAACCTTTTAGGTGTATAATCCTTCAAAAAAGTATTTCCTTTGTATTCAAATGAATTTTAAAATTAAACAATCGATGCTAAACAAAAGAATCTAATTGAAATGTAAATAACCATAAATACTGCATTGATTGCCCCAAATTGATCGATTTTATGGAATTAATTTTTTAATAAAAATATTCAATGGTCGCTTAATGGAATTTGTGGATAGTATAAAGGCTCCTGTACATGCATTAGTAAGCAATAAAAACATAATATTGTCATTAGTTTTCATTATGGTGTTGTGGCACAATGATGCAGTAGAATGTGATGGGCAACAATTCAAATGACAAAAACTAGAATGAGGAGTAGGATAGATTAAAGTGGAACGATAATAAAGAATTCTTGGGTTTATAAATCTCTCGTTATGAAAATATAACATTATAGTTGCAATATTCTGAATACAAATCCCTAAGGTTATTTATACTAGGGTAATTAGCATATTATTAAACCTAGTCCAATCTTTTTAGCCCAATTATTCTTAATTTTAAATCTTATTAAAAAGTCACATGTTAGTCATGTGACTACTTATTACAAAGAAATTACTTTAAAATAAGAACAAAAAAAGAATGAAAAAATGAACATTAAACAACTGCTTCCGGATTATTCTCTCTCTTTTGAAAAAAGACCAACATCTAATGTGAAAACCTTAGAAACTTCAACATATATCTTGAGATCAATTTGTTGCAATTCATCTTTTGCCACTTAAGTAGTTTCAGTTGATACCTTACTAAACATTTAACTATAAATCGTCGATGTTGATATCCATACCTTGACTTCACTTTTTTGACACTAAGCACTTGCTAAATAATATCTTATTGTATAGTGTGTAAACTCCTAACTTGCTTTAAGATAAGTTACTTCTCTATCAAACCTTTCAAAAGGGTACAAGTATGCTACTTTAAAAATGGGGCTGAATCTATTAGACAAGCATTAAAGTTGGCTTTTTTCAATACTTTACATAGCTCAGACTTTTTAAGTTTCAACTTGTGATAAGCACCCTTAAGAACACTCGCTTGCCTTGAATGCACAAGCCCTAAATTACGTTTTTCAAATTCCTTTGCTTGATGGTGTTGGTTAGCAGTAGTTGTATAAGCCTCATTGCTAGTTTTTAAAGCTTTCTTAACCTCTTTATGAACCAATTAAATATGCTTAGCCAATGCCACCCTATCATCTCACTGTAGCTTATAGTGGCGGAAGTACTAAATCAAGCCATGCTATGGCTTTAAACCATAAGTGGCTTTAAATGGAGTTTTACTTTTGTTCAATTATAGTATTATGTAAGCAAATTTTGCTTGTGGTATAATAAATACCTAAAACTTTACATTATTTCCAACAATAAACTTTAACAAATTCCCTAACTTTGATTTAGTGCTTCTATTTAACCATCATTTTATTGATAACACGTGCTAGAATATTTCAAGTGATTCCCAAGTTTCTTTCACAATGATCTCCAAAAGTGACACATGAATTTGACATCCCTATTAGAAGTAATAAAAGTAGGAACAACATGTAGTCTTACCACTTCATGAAAAAAAAACTCAACAATATGAGAAGCATTAGTAGTTTTAGAGCATGGAATGAAGTGTTCCATCGTTGAAAATTGATCTACCATAACAAAAAAGAATTAGGCTTATTTGAGGCCTTTAAAAGAGCCAAGAAAAAATCCATGGTCAAACAAATCCATAATGCTTTTAGTTCAGGCAATAAGGTATATAACCTTGTATTTTATGAGTTTCTTTTGCCAAATTAACAAATTGAACACCTTTTCAATAATCTAACCACTTCGTTAAACATCTTAGGCCAATAATAGTGGTATGTTACCATTTTCATAGTTTTATCCTTACTCAAAATGTCTTCCAGAATCATTCCTGTGGACTTTTTTAATGATCTTTTATCATAAAGACTTTTTTAGAATGCATAATTTATTGCTTTTAAATAAATATTTGTCATAATCAAAAGTAGTTTTTTTAGTCTATTTACCCTTGCAATTCTCTACTATATTATAGAAAAAAAAGGTTCAGTTTGTTACTGATTTTTTTGTTCTTTAAAACTTGTAATAAAGTGTTCATGATAGTTAAGTGTAGAGAATGCCTACTTAATTCATCAGCCACTGCATTAGATTCTCCAGTTTTGCACTTTAGTGTAAAATTGAACTCATAAAGAAAAAAACTCCACTTAGCATGATGCTTACTAAGCTTTTTCTTGGAACTCAAATAGCACAATGCATGGTGGTCAAAACAAACAATGAACTTTCTCCCAGTGTTGAATAGCTCGCAACTAATGCATAAAACTTTAGGTCATTTTTCTAACACTAATGCTTAAAATCAAACAGCTTTTCACTAAAGAACTCCATCGGTTTTCTTTGTTGACTAAAAACTACCCAAATGCAATGCATCATACTCGACAACAAACAACTTCTTAAAGTGTAGCAACACAAGTATTGGTGCTTCTGTCATAAGAGTTTTAATCTATTCAAAGGCTTTTTCTGTAAATTTTGTCTAAGTATGCTATTATTTAAGTAGTAAGTAATTGGGCTCATAATAAAACTCAAATTCTTAATAAATATGTTATAAAACGAAGTGAGATTGTGGAATCTTCTAATATCTTTGATTATTTGAAGAATGAACCATTCTTTAATGGCATATACTTTTTAGGATCTAGTTTAAGTCCCTAGGCTAAAAGAATAAAACCCAAAAACATCACTTCAAAGCTCAAGAAAGAACATTTCTTTGGGTTTATAAAGAGCTTCTCACTTTAGAGTGTCACTGACACCTTATGCAAATAAGTTAAATGCTCTTCTTTGGTCCTACTATAAA
This sequence comes from Adansonia digitata, assembly GCA_029448705.1. Taxonomy (NCBI): domain Eukaryota; kingdom Viridiplantae; phylum Streptophyta; class Magnoliopsida; order Malvales; family Malvaceae; genus Adansonia; species Adansonia digitata. The sequence goes on from JAQSVH010000004.1 coordinate 1,335,247, forward strand.
CCAACATGTCGTTAAAATAAACAAAAACAAATGACTTTAAAAAAGGTTTCAACACCTAAATTAAGACTCGCATAAATGTGTTGGCACATTGGGTTTGGTGGTAACCACTTCTTTAATCAATCTTTGAAAATACTTTTGCATCAGCTAATTGATTAACATTTATTTCAATCGAGGAATAGGAAAACAATATTTATTCATGATTTTATTGATGGCTTAACAATTCGCAAATCTTTTGCAAGTACCATTTTTATTGGAGCAAGCAAAATTGGATAAACACATAGACTTGCTTTCGCAAATCTAATATTTATTCAACAACTCCACCCATTTTTGTACTTTATTTCACTATGTATCTTATTAGGCTAGTAGATTTAGGAAATTAACTCTTGGTACCCAATTAATGGCACATTGATTACTTTTTTTTAGCGTTAATCCTTGTGGCAATTCAGGATCAACCAATTTTGCAAATTTTGTCAATAACTATTGAATTTTAAGGGGTGCTCATCTTAATTTTTAACCGAGCTAGCCTATACAACTTTATTAAACATAGCATGCATGATTGTCATTGTCTAATGTCTTTTTTAAATTTTGCAGTAGGAAAACCCTATCATTTTGCTACTCTTAGATGAATGAAAAGCTTTAACCAAATATTCCTTGAGAGGGTGGAGTATATAGTTTTGGTTCCCTTTATAAAAATGAGTAGGTATTAGGCTTGGCATAATGTTCCACAATGTTATCATATAACCAAGATTTTCCTAAAAAGCTATGGCCAACATCCAATGCGCAATTCCACAAAGAGCTTTATCTTCTTAAGTTATGGCCTATGACAAACTTGACAAGACACCTTGATGTGACCAAAACTTTATCACCTTTTTTGAGCCATCTATTTTTAAGGTGGGGATGTTTTTCAGTTTGCAACTTTAATTTCTCCATTACACCCTCATAAATAACATTTTCTATGCTACCTCCAATAATTTAGATTTAAACCTTCCCTTCACAAATAACATGAGTCTTAATGATGCTTTGTCACCTTTAGTCTTCCCGTTCATCTGAGGTTGTGGCTATCATCACTCTCTAAAGAACTAAAGACTTCCTATAACTAGATAAAGATCTACTTTGCCATCTTCATCGACATGATTATCATAAATAGGTTCTAGCACCTCATCTCATTCAATAAGATTAATTTTTTTGAGTGGATATTCATAAGAATCATACCCTTTTTCATCACAAGTGAAACAACAAATCCATGATCCACTGCCTAATTTTAGAACACCTTGTCTAGCACTGTTTGCTATCTAAATCAGACTACATTTTTTCCTTTTATCATTTTTTCTTTCAAACTGAGTTACTCCTTCCACTTCTTGTAGTTTGTGAGCTACCTCTTTGTCCGTTTCTCATGGCTATTTGATTATTCCATGATCCACGAGCTATATAAATAGTGCTTTTTATGTACCATTGGTTCTACTAAATATCAAACTCCTAGTATCATAACATAACACCTATTTTTTTTTTGCCATCAAGGCATATTTTTTATTATCTTTAAGGTTAAAAAAAATAAAAACTACTTCCATTTTATCCCTCATAGATTGATTCAAACAAACAAGATATCGAGAGGTCATTTGTTCATTTATCTTACTTAACCCAACCCGACCCTTATAGATTATTAATTATTGAAGTTTTCTCCTTTACTGTCGCGTTGTTTTGTTTCAACAAAAGAAACTTTTCATATAAGTTTACTGTGTAATTTATTTCCTTACTTTTGCTTTCATGCGATCCAATACGTTGATTTTTTAATTTTCTTGCCATGCTTGTTCTTTTTTAACTTTTTTCCACCATTGAAGTGTAATCATTTTTAATTTAAATTTCATAAACATCATTTTTTTAGTTTTTGCCGTTCATTTTCATTCAAAATAGTTTCTCCAAATAAGCCTTCCAATCTAAATAATCTTTAGTATGCAATTTTCCCTAAAAAATTAGCAACTTCAATCTTGATTCCACCTATGTTTAGATTTAAGGCTCATACCAATCGCTCATCTAATCCCTTTTGTACCTCTTGATTTATAAATTTTGCACTATGAAAGGAGTTATTTTTTTTTTTCATTATCATCCTCTAAACTACCTTTCAAAATGTTTGCAGGGTCATGATCACCTTCTAGATTCTTTATACGAGTTCCCACTGGTTCTTGTC